>ML819642.1:55974-78938 GCA_009831015.1 Picea engelmannii
GCATGATGACTAGGCTAGGCAATCTTAACTAACTCATTAGTCATCACTTGAGGATATATTACTAATATCCTAAATGAATAATACAAATATAGGTGACAATTTAGACTTAGTGATTGGTAAAGGTAAGCCATAGGCTAACAAATGTTTATATAGAAATAATATTCAAATTGTAGGCAACAAGAAAATGCATTATCTTTCCCAAGTACAAGCTTATGCAAATATAAGTTTTGAGGGTTACTTAAATCACTTAGTGTCATTGTTGCTAGTATTTTGTTGGTAATCTAGCATGTTGTGTAGGTCCATGACTATCTTTTCATGGGTCAAGCACATTGAATTTATGATGTCCACTTTACACTAAGTACCATTGTCAAAATGAGTGGAAGTACCCACAAATTTCTTGTATATATATATATATATATATATATATATATATATCGATCATAAGTGGAATTTAGATATGGAATTTTATATGTAGAATGAATGCTTAGATGTACCTCGATATATACAATACTAATTTATCGATCTTTTAATAAAGTTTCTAGCACAAGTAAAAGGTCCATGACGATAATTAAATGGTAGTTTCTAGATGACCTAAAAAGTAACTATCTAAAAACAAATTTAAATGACAATAATTACGAGATACATTATTTCTCAAATTAACACAAGACATAAATATTGTTAACCTATCTATTCATTATCATAAATAAAGATCTAATACAGATGAAACTCCATATTTATTGTTTATTTGTGTTGCAAAAGTTCAATAATTTTCAATACAACAAGTAGTAAAGAGTTGAAAATGAAATATATATGGTAACTCTAAAATATCCTCAAGATGAACTATCTAGATATGAATTCAAATGGTAGTAGTCATGGAAATGCATGACCCTTCAAGGATGAGATTAGTTATCATTGAAATGCATGATCCCCAAATGTAAGATTAGTCCAAATGGAAATGCAACGTTCCCTGTATAAGATGTAAAGTCAATTTAGCATAATGTTTATGATGATGATTATTGTTCGTTGAAGCTTATTGACCAACTTTGATTTATTCGATCATAAAAATAAATATTTTTTTTTCTTAAATAATAATAATTTTATTTATCATGTTATTTTTATAATCAAATAACTTGAAAATACAATTTCCCAAGTTGTCTTTAATTTTTATGGTGAATAGGTTATGAAGAATATTATATGTATTACAAATATTTTGAAATTAAATTTAATGCTTATGTAGGTTGAGCACTACAAGAGAGAGAGTTTTTCATCCTCTATTTTTTTTTTCACAATAATGACTAGATTTTGTATTAGAGAAAACTGTGTATGAACCATACAATGGTGTAAAACAAAAAAATAGATAATGAGGTCAGAGCCAACTAAGAGAAAAACACTATTGTTCATCCAATGTTTTTTAGCAGACCTTACTCTTATCCTATATGAATATTCTTGGTAGGTATATTACTAGTACCCAACAAAACATTATAGCTATTAAGATGAAAAATAAAAAAACTAGAAATTATGCCAATTTGGACCCACTTGAGTCCAATTGCCATGTCCTTTATGCACATGCCCATTCCAGTTTGGTTTGTAGGGTTGATAGATCCTAATGTATCCTCCATGGCTATGTCATAAGTGCATTGTGCATGTAGGTATCCACCATGAATCCAAGCAAGACCACTAAGTGAAGGATATATGGTTGACACAAAGGCCAAAGGAGGGGGAAAGTAGACTACCTATTGAGGAATATGAAAATGTTTCATTATTCTATTGACCAGAGATTTCAAGACTCCGAGTTAAGAATCCAATTCCAAATCTTTCTTACAAGAAAAAATCATGAATGTATATAACTCCTTCTTTGTTTCCCTAAACTCTAATATTTGTGACATCATCTCCATAGCATAGTCATCATAAACACAGTTCTCAACTTTCAATTTTCTTTCACATTCCTCTTGCCAATGGTTCCACCTAATAGTGGATTTCACCACACTATAGTGTGCCTTAACAACATCTTTCTCGCATGTATGGAGGCCTCATTAGACCTCCCACAAATCACACAATACATGACACATATATCGACAATGGTAATGATCCATTTTGATAGGAGGAAAAGGTAAGAACCAGGCCAATGAGAGTACCTCAGAGAGCCACTGGAATCCAACCAATATTGGCTTAACTAGGAACCCCTAGAACCAAATTCCTCTACTTTATATAGGTCATGAGTAGATATTGGAACCACGAGAAAATTCCCTTCTAGAATTGTCACTATAACAAACCCACTTTTTTTATTAACAACATCTATAGAGTACTACTCAATGATTCACACATCGATGAAGGAGTAGTATGAGATGGAATCGGACAAAGTTTTAACTTCTCATAATTTTCGAGATGCATTAATAAATTCTTGTGTTGGGAAAATTATTCACCTTTAATTTCAAAAATTTCATGGGAGGGATGCAAAGGTTGACACCCCCCATTTAAATTTTCATAACCTTCACATAGTTGCACTCCTATATTGGCTTGAACATGTACCATTCCATTCTTTGATCTCAATACTTGGAAGTAGGATTTTGTTTTTCAAAACATCAACTTAGATAAACAATCTAGTGTCAAGCAAGATTGAGGTTTTGCAAAATATCATGACAATAAAATTTTTGGATGATGTCAACAAAGTCACCAATTATTGTCACCTTAGTCATTTCTCCTTAAGCATGGTGAAACCTATTAGAGCCTTCACTTCATTACTAGATGTTGTCTCCAATTCCCACACAAAAACTATTAGAGCCTTCACTTCATTACTAGATGTTGTCCCCAATTCCCACACAAAATCTGATTTTTTTTTTTTCCTTTGAGGTTGAAAAATCCCCCACCCTATATTTCATTTTGATGCTCCATTGAAAAATAGAAAATATTGGTTTCTATGAGCTCTCCACTTTTAGAATTCACCATATCCTAGTTGAAAATTTTCACTTATGTGTTTGAGTTGGATTTATGATATGCAACTCGAAAGGATCTAGATTCTCTAAAAGAAATGATTATATCGTGTGATTCTCTTCAACTTCACAATTTTTTATTGAAACTTTACATATTCCATTAGATTGAATAATTTATTGTAGGATTTCCCTCGCTTGGAGGGTTACTCATCAAGGGGTGGATGATGCTTTCTAGAAGATATATTGATAGTGAACTAGCTAGAGTTTTCAAGATAGGTATATGAGAATATCAAGATAAATTCATCAGAGAAGTTTCTTATTGAATAGAGATCTAAGATATGAGCCTTGCCATGCTAGGAACATCTAGCTCCAATTTTGTAGATTCAATTGAAATTAATTTCGTGGTTCCTCAAAGTTGATAGTCTAAGTCTATCAAGAAACATCACATTCCAGGAACATGCAACAAGTAGTTTCCTTAGCTACAAGACATACATGTAACCCGGTTGGACCTTAAATTCCTCTGTTTTTTACATTCTTAGTAGTTAAAGGGTTTCCTTGCACCATAATCCAACAAATAGATTTATTTTCGGTGGGAAATATTTGCTCCAAATACTTTTCCATATTGACAATTGAAGGGGGATTTTTAGAGATGTCACCCTAAAGGTGTAGCCTTTCTTTACTGAATATGATCTACCTATAGACCCGCCATCATAATGTATCCTTGCCTAGTTTTCTAAGAGGGACTCTTCCTTGCAGATAAGAGAGAAGAGAGTACAAATAGTGCTTGATTCTATTGGGGGGGGTTGAGGAGTTTCTACACAATTGATTGTCCTGATCTTAGTGGAGCCTCTTGTGATAAATCACACAAAGCGTTGATATAGTGTTCACAAAATCATTTCTTGATGTGGGTAACACTTTCGTGAGAATTGGGTCGCGGAAAATTGCTAATGGCAATTTTTTGGCCAAACTCTTTAATCTTTTCGGTCGAACAAATGACACACAGTTTCGGTCGAAATAGTTTTTTGGATGAAAGTTAAATCTAACAATGCCATCAACATTCGACCGAAATTTAAATGCATCGGGATGAAAGATGTTTGTATTTTCAACTTTTTAGTTGAAAACAATTTTTTGGATGAATGTTAGTCATTTCATTAAATCTAACTTTTGGCCGAAAAAAACTATATTTCGGTTGAACACCTGCAACTATTGAAGTGTTCAAAAAATGGTGAGTTCTCTCCAAATCACTCTAACTTTGGAAGGAGATGAATCCTTAAAATACTATATAGAGATGCCTCTTGAGCAATGGAGGAGTGACCCTAGAATTTTATCCTCCCTTATCTTAACTAGATATATATTACTTGGAACCCATGATATATGACCTTGAATAATGGGCATTATGTTTGTACTGAGACTCCAAATGGAGGATCCATTTGAGTTTGGAAGAGGAGAATCCAAACTCTAGATTCTTCCTCCACTAAGGTATTTCTTATGTAGTGACTCTTGCCACCATTCCTTGTTTTTTGTGATTGCCAAAATATTATTGTTCCTAGCATGAGATTCATCAACAAGGGGTCCTTGATTGCTATCTCCCTCTATCTGGAGGAGCTCTCACTATGGTCCAATTTAAAATATGGGATTTTTTGTTATTTTCCCTCCCTCCCTACCTGTAATATTCCATATATAAAAATTATGCAGAACATAAATAAATAGCTAGAAATAATAGATGAACAACATTATAACCAGAAAAAAACCACAATAATACCAAAATGATATCAACATAACATCAGAAAGAGCACTTTGATTACTGAGAGCAATGTTCACTTGCCTCTTCGAGGGGGAAACCTCCAGCAGAGCATAAGTCTATTACAATAATATCCAAGACCAAAACTTCTCATACCCTCTACTCTTATTTATACTAAATATGTATATCAAAAGAACAATCTAGAGGAAGATCCTTCTAGAAGTGAAAGCTTCTATTAGGTCTTCTTACATTGGACTTATTCTTCCTTATTTCTAGGCCTTATTAATATTGACCTTTATTACATGGAAATATATTATTCTACCTACATGAGGGGTTAGGTCCTTAACATGTTCGCCCCCTTAAAAATAACCTTGTCCTCAAGGTTTGAGATGAGGAAATTGCTACAAAATAGTAGTTGGTTCCCAAGTGGCATCTGTTGGAGTTGTATCTTTCCATTGGACTAACACTTCCTTGATGGTTCCCTGACGTAGATGATGCTCACGCTGGTCCAAAATTGCTTGTGGTTGTAGCCAAATGGAGCCTTCTTCATCCAAATCGGGAAGCTTTGTTTGAGTTTGGCATGTAGTTCCAATTACCTTCTTTAAGCAGGAAACATGAAAAAGAGGATGGATCTTAGAATGAATGGGCTAAGCTAACTGATAGTTCACCTGTCCCACACGCTTGAGAACTGTATAAGGGACATAAAATTTGGGTGCCAGTTTTTGGCAATGGTCATCCTTGAGGGAATTTTGCTTGTAAGGTTGCAGTCGAAGAAACACCTGATCCCCTTCTGCAAATTGACGTTTAGAGTGACCTTGATCTGCTTGTTGCTTCATGCAATTCTGGGCCATGACCAAATTCTCTTTGAGGGTACAGAGAATATCCTCTCTAACTGTAAGCGTTTGGTCAACTTCTTGGACTTTCGAGACACTTGGAAAATATGAGAGAACTGAAGGTGTATTTTGTCCATAGACCGATTCAAAAGAAGTCATGCAGGTAGCTGTATGGAAAGACGTGTTGTACCACCATTCATCTAGTGTTAACCATTGAGCCCACTGATTTTTCCTTTCTGATGTAAAACACCTCAAATATGTTTTCAAACACTTGTTGACCACTTCAGTTTCACCATCAGTATGGGGATGATAAGTTGTGCTGAGATGCAATTGGGTGCCTTGGAGCTTGAATGGTTCTTACGGAAAATTGTTGGTGAAAGTTGGGTCATGATCAGAAACAATAGAATGCGTCATGCCATGAAGCTTGAAGATCTGATCCATGAAAATTTGAGCCACAATGGATGTTGTAAATGGGTGTTGAAGAGCACATAAATGGGCATACTTGGAAAGATGATCAAATACCACCATGATGACTGATTTATTTCCCGATTTATGTAAGTCTACAATAAAATCCATAGAGATATCCTGCCAAATAGCAAGTGGAATTGGAAGCGGTTGCAGTGTGACAGGAGATTTGAATGTTTCACCCTTGTGGCGTTGACACACATCAAATTCAACCACAAAATTACAAACGTCCTGTTTCATACCATCCCCCAAAAAAGAACGTTTGACCCAGTCATAGGTTTTGGTAAACCCTAAATGCCCAGCTGTGGGTGTAGCATGAAGCCCAGAAAGTACCGCGGATTTAATTTTTGACTATGTACTTAAATACAAACAACCTTTGTATCGAAGATCATCATTGAGCCAAGAGTACCCTGGGGAGACTGGAGAATTGAACTGCAATTGTTGTATCAGATGTGAACTTTTGGGATCCTGTAGCCATTCCTGGTGAACTGCTTGGAGCTAATCTGGTATAATGAAGGAGAGAGAAAAAAGGGATACTTCATCTTTATATTTCTAGAAAGTGCATCAGCAACCAAATTTTCTTTTCTTTTTTTGTAAATGATCTCATAATTGCATCCAAAGAGCTTAGTCACCCATTTTTGTTGCTCGGAGGAGGAAATGCATTGTTCCAGAAAATACTTGAGACTTTGATGACCTGTCTTAATTTGGAAGAGTTTCCCCAATATATACGGGCGCCAAAGATCCACAACATGCAAAATAACCAACATTTCCTTTTCATAGATTGATTTTCCCAAATTTCTCTTTGACAGTTGTTTGTTGGTAAAGGCTAAAGGCCGACCCTCTTGCATAAGGATGACGCCAATTCCTTTCCCGGAAGCATCACATTCTAGGAAAAAGGTCTTTGTGAAATAAAGAAGGGTTAGGACTGGAGTGGTGCACATGGCCATCTTCAAGGTTTGAAAAGATTGAGCAACTGCTGGAGTCCAAGTGAAAGAATTCTTTTTAAGAAGAGCAGTGAGAGGTGTCACAATCTTTCCATAATTCTTAAAAAAATTGCGATAATAACCTGTTAAACCTAGAAATCCACACAAGCTTTTGAGAGTCTTTGGGTGAGGCCAATATTGCATAGCTTCAATATTTTCAGGATTCACCCCGACACCAGTATTTCCAACAATATGACCCAAGTACTTGAATTCCGAGGTGCCAAAATAAATTTAGATTATTTGAGAAAAAGTTGGTGCTACGAGAGTAGATGGAGAATTTGATCCACATGGGAAAGATGAGATTGGCAAGTTTTACTATAGATGAGAATATCATCAAAGAAAACTAAGACAAAATGATGGAGAAAAGGATGGAAGACTTGGTTCACGAGGCTTTGGAAGGTGGAAGGGACATTACGCAGGCCAAAGGGCATGACCAAAAACTCATAGTGACCCTCATGAGTTTGAAAGGCAGTCTTGGGTATGTCAACTTCTTGCATACGTATCTGGTGGTAGCTAGAATGCAGATCAAGTTTAGTGAAGTACTGAGCACCACTCAACTCATCCAAGAGATCATCAATGACAGGAATGGGGAACTTGACCTTGATGGTGAGCTTATTGAGGGCATGAAAGTCAGGACACATGCGCCAAGTACCTTCTTTCTTAAGTACCATGACCACAGGGGAAGAATAAGGGCTGGTACTGGGGTAGATAACACCCGCTTGGAGCAATTCTTGCACTGTTTTCTCAATTTCATTCTTTTGGGAAAAGGGGTGGCGATAAGGGTGAACATTGGGAGGAAGACTGTCAGGATCAAGGGGAATGGAATGATAATGAACACCACGAGAAGGAGGAAGGCCTTGAGGGGTGGAAAAAACAACTTATTGTTTGGAAAGTACAGCTTGGAGGTCAGGATGCACAGAGGGTGTCTCAACGACTTTAATAGAATGGAGTTGAGCAATGATACCGTAGTGGCCTTTCTTGAGGAGCTTTTCCATATGATGGGAACTAATGATCTGAGGAGAACCAACTGTGAGACCTTGGATTTGATACTTTTGTCCTTCCTGTTGGAATTGCATGGTTAATTCCTTAAAATCCATAAGAATGGGACCCAAAGTGCGTAACCATTCAACACCTAACACAATGTCACAACCTCCCATGTCAATGGAAAACATATGAGATTTCAGTTGGTAATGTCCAATTTGAAGACAAAAATTTTCACATCGCCCACCACATTTCATGGACTCACCAGGGTTAGTGGTCTATGTGGATGACCGTTTCCTTTCCCAAAATGTAATGCTTCCATTGTCGACAAGCCTACATAATGCAATACATCTCTTTTTCATAAGTGGGATACTTTCAGACTGTGTCAGAAAGTGTCTCACTGTGATATGCCATTGGATGCCCCTGTTGAGTAAGGACTACCCCAATAGCATAGTCAGAGGTAGTTGTCTCGATCTCAAATGGTTGTTGCAAGTCTGGTAATGTGATCACTGGTGCAGAGCAGAGGCAATGCTTCAAATTGTCGAATGCCTTTTGTTGAGATTCAGACCAAATGAATTTTTCTTTCCCTCCTCGCTTGTTGACTTGACTCAAGGGCCAAGTGATATGAGAGAATCCCAACACAAACCTGCGTTAGAAATTGGAAAGACCCAAAAAGTTGCGGAGCTCTATTAGGGTGGTTGGGGCTGGCCAATCTCGAATGATTTGGATCTTGGGTAGATCCACATGCACCCTCCAATCATCAATAATGTATCCTAGATATTGAACCTGGGTCATGCCAAAAGTGCACTTCTCCAAATTGGCACACAACTTGTGTTGCCACAGTGTTTGGAGGACTTGTTGGATGTGGTGGAGGTGCTCTTCCCAAGTCTAGTTGAAGATCAAAATGTCATCCAAGTATACCACTACAAATAAGTTGGTGAATGGTCGCAAGATGTCGTCCATTAGTCTCATGAAGGTTGTAGGGGCATTTGTCAACTCAAAATGCGTGACCAACCATTCAAAAAGGCCCTCCTTGGATTTGAAGGCAGTCTTCCACACATTAGAGGGTTTGATTGGTACCTAGTGATACCCAGACTTCAAGTCTATCTTGCTGAAATATTCCACCCCCTTGAGTTGGTCCAGAAGGTCATCAATCTGTGGGATTGGGTACCTATTTCGGACAGTGATCTTGTTCAGTGCTCGATAGTCAATGCAGAGTCTCCAAGTCCCATCCTCATTCTGCACCAACACGATCGATCTCCCACAGGGCGATGAAATCGGTCGAATGTGAACTTTCTGCAATAGCTCCTGAATCTGCCTCTTGATTTCGTCATTCTCCAGAACAAAGTGTCGATATATTGGTCCATTGGGCAACGACGCACCTGGGGTCAAATCGATGGGGTGTTTGACCTGACAGTGTAGAGGCACCTTTGCAGGGGAGGTGAAGATGTCCTCATACTCCTCCACGACCTTATCCATCTGCTGCTGTCATGCAGAGGGGCCTTGTCTGAAGGTCGTGGCCATAATATTCTTATTTCCGTAAGGGCAGATCATCAGGAAAACAAATTTCTTGGTTTTGCCAATGATCTCACTCCATTGTTTTGCAGTAACCAAAGAGATGGTTGTAGGCAATGCTATTTCCTGTATCCTGTACATCTTATTACCAAAAGTAATAATAACATCACGAGTCTTGGACTCATACATGACATGTCACTTCCACAAGTATGTTTGTCCTAATAATACATCAGAAACATCAAGAGGAACAATGTCACATAATACCTCATCTGTGAAGGGCTTGATGCTGTAGGGATGACGACATTGCTGGCTTACATGGAGGTCCCGTCCTTGGTTCAACCACCCGATTATGTATGGTTGTGGGTGTGCTATGGTCGGCAAGCCCATCCATTTCACGACCTCTACTGAGATGAGGTTCTTTTGGCTCTCACTGTCGACAATGAACTACAACGAGGAACCCTTTACCCACATCTGGGAATGGAAGAGGTGCTTCACCTCCTCTGGATCTTATGGTTCCTTCTTATGGATATTTGTGGTGGAAACGGTGGCATTGGGTTTGTTAGTGTCAGAAGTCACCCCTAGATTGCAGCAGGAGCAGAGCCCGACACCCATCAGTTTATATCACGATTTGTTTAATGGGGCGATCGAATGGAAGTGAACTCAAAACGATGTGGTTCTAACTCTGAAACTAGTCCAGGCATGCATAGGCAAGTGAGGTCTTAGATAAACTTCAGACAGTAAGTTGTAGTAAGGGTGAGTAGAGGGAAGACTTATAAGAGAACTGCAAAGGTCTATCATAAACATCAGGTTTCTAACAGACTGTAGAAGAAGGCATCTAAACGCAAGATCTTCTTACATTCAAATGCAAAACACCGGAGAATACAACAATGCAACAATAAATTCTTTATCATAACATGATTGCAATAATTCGCACGAATCAGTCGTTCACGAACTCTCTCAGCATGAGATGAAAATTAGATGGAACGAGAAGACTATCTGTCATTAAACAAGAAATCTTACATGCAGATGCATAACCAGGGAACTAGAGTATTTGTTAAAACTTTACAATCGGGAGCCTTGCTCAACCATCGATGCTTACAAAAATGGAAAAAATGCCTACATATACTCTTCCCCTTTTTCCCAGCAGAGGCGTCTCAGGACTTTCAAGGTGTGGCGTCTCCTCAGTCAAATCTGGCCTGAACTCCTTTGCCAGACGCCACCTTAAATCAGCATGGCTCTTGCAGGGGGGACCTACTCGCAAGGGTACCACGGGCTAATTTCTCTAGGCCTCCCATACCTTCCATTTATGGCTCGAGCTGAGGTTTCAACTACCTCCATCCACCTTCATTTATTTTTAGCGAGGACCAAGATCGAGGTCGAGATGAAATGGTCTCTGGAGGACATGGTGATCCCTTCTGCACCTAAACCCGACACTTCGGCCCTTTGCGCAGTTCTTTCTATTGCCTCCAAGTGACCACGGGCTATGACCTTGTGCCTAGATTCAAAGGCGCTTTCGGCATTTCGTGTTTCGCGGCTGGGAGGGGCCTGCTCCTTGTGTTTCAAAGTCGCGATGGGCGAAAAGGAAAAGAGCCTAATCGTGCATCACGTGCCCCTGTGGAATGGATGGCTGAGATTCTTTTGGTGCTTCAGGACCCGCCTTGCCACGCGATAAACGTTAGTGCCCCTTCTCCAGGCCTGTTCCTTTGTGAGCAGGCGCCAAAACCATGGGCCCGACTCTAGGCGCTTTCGGCGCTTCGGGTTTCGGGTTTTGAGATGTGAAATGACGAGGAACCCTTACCCTTTGAACTCTCGAATGCTGAAATGCCGACGTGACTAGATCTTGCGCCACACGTCCTTTGGATCGGATGGTCGAGATGACGTCGACGACTTCACTATGAAAATCCCAAAAGGCCCCACCTGTGGCTCGGATCTTGCGTCGCGTGTCTTTCTGATCAATGGTCTTGATCTTCTCGGGATTTCTTGCACCGGGAGTTCACAATGCGTTTCTTCCTCAAATTCTCGATTTACCAAACTGCGAAAGCACGGATGTGCGTCACGTGTCCTTTAGATGGACGACTGGCCCAAATTTGTCTTGAAATATAGGTGCTATCTCTTGTGCTATATCTCGGGCAACTTGGTAGCCCCGAAATCCTGATGACCATCGATCTTCTTCGTCAATTTATCCTTGTTGTTGAAATCAGACTGCTCGCTCGCTTGATTTGAAGCCCAAAATGGACTTCTTCTGTGAGCTACGCTTGAGGCTTATTGTTGCGGCCTTTGAATAAAACACATCCGATCAGTTTTCAAACCCCACTTCTATGCGTTTACACCAGAGGCCTAAAATCAGAGAGGAGAACACCCCTATACATGAAATTTTGCTAACATTAGGCTCCATGGGGGATAGAGTCATCCCTATGATGCTCTAAGAACTCATTTTGCAGTTTCAGTGTCTTGTTGTTGGGCTATGGAGTCAAGCTCAAAACACTCCCTGCTGAAAATATAGGCCAAAAAGTAAAAGTAAAACAAAACAAGATACATGCTCAAAAGAGCTTATTTATGTACAATCCTAAACTACCAGAATCCTTTACATGGGGCTAGATGAAAGCAAATTTCCACCATAGCCATTCAAGCAACTTCCTGAATAGAAGCTCCTTCCTTCTGTCAATGATGGATAACATATGATGTAACCAGGAGATCATAATGGTTACATCCATTGATTCATCTTCAAGGGTTTCTGTGAAGATGAAGGTGGGCGGCTCTAAGGCATAGAGGAAATGCCACTCCATGTACTTGCTGACAGGGTCATAGAATGAGTGTCAAATTCCAGAAAATGGGCGACAGACAACCTCCTCTGCTACAGAGTTGCTCACATGTGGTTGAATATCTTTGATAAGAACAGGTGAGTGGACAATTGACGTAGCCTCACTGATCTTAGGCGGTAGCTACTCGCTGACTAGCTCTGGAATGAAATATGTGCTCAGTTGTTCCTCTGGTTCCTTTTCCTCTTCTTGGCTCTCCCCCGGGTCAGATTCGTATTCATCATAAATAGGGACCATGGGGTGGTTCTTCTTGTTGACTGGATCTTGAGTATCTTTATAGTGATCAAATGTAGGATAAGCTTGTTGCTCATCATCACTATAATATACATCAAAAAGGGGTTGTCCTTCATTGATATGATCCTCCTCCAGAGCAGTGATCCCGTAAAAATTTTATGTTTCAGGGACAATGGGACCTGTTGCTTCTGGCTGCTCATACATAATCCTTTTCTCTTTAATCCTAGGTAAAAATATATCGTGAGAAACCCCCCGTGGGAAAAGAGAAGAATCCTCTTCCACAACTAACCCCTCTTTTAAAAAGAGAGGGTCTTTGTCATCATGAGCAGAGCTGCTAGGAACATCTGCTTCAACCCGATACCTAGGTCATCCATCTACTATAGACCACATTTGCTCCATAAACTCGCAATTTCTACAAGAGGCATGTTGATCGTTATGAACATATAAAAGAACAGAGGCATCTGATATGATGTCAGATGCTTCCGTTCTAGGGATAACACAATTAATATCATTCAACACCTCTATATTTTCCTGGCAAATGCTTTCCTCCATAGTAAAAACTTCATCATGGACCTGGTCTTCAGGGCCAACAGAGGATTCATGAAGCGAAGAAAACTCCTCACAACAGTTTTCATACAAACAATCAGCTGGAAAATAATCTTTACAAAATGAATTGAAAGTTGTATGAAAACCTGTTAAAGAGCGGATGCTCGTAGCGGGAAGAGATCGACACCACTCAAGAGTAGCTCCCTTCAATGAACACCTGAAGAGCTTAATCCAGACATCCTCATGCGTGATATTGTGTCGGTGAATAGCTTCATGGAAGTCCAGTAAATGCTCAACTGGTTCCTCCCAACTTGTTGCATGAAATTCAGGGAGGAAATCTTCCCATTGGTCTCTAGCAGGAAGTGCATTAGGAAAACCAACTATCTGGGAAAAGTCACAGAAAGAAAACCTTTGAGCTATAATTTTCTCCATATCGAACCAGTGGAGTCGCCAATTGATCCTCAAATCATGGATTCTCCAGGTGAAAGATGCACAGCTTCAAATATGCTTGGTCCTTGTTCACCATCAAAGGCCATATCTTAACATTGTCGTTACCCCAGGAATCTTCTCAGGCTGAGAAAGCAGCTGCTGAAACCTTCTCGAGAAAGCTTCTTAGGGTCATCTTTCAGGTGTGCTAACAGTAGCCACAGCTGAAACAGTAATGTGGAAACAATGGAGTTGCCACAGTGGAGTCGCCAAGTGCATAGTAGCAATCTTGAAGGGCTCTGATGTCTGATGCACCTTCAGAATCAAAGGCTCAATGTCGTTCTGCCCAGGGAAAATCTTCAACTTCGTCCCCGACAACGCTGCCAAAAATGTTAGCGTCAGTAGTCACCCCTGGATTGCAGCAGGAGAAGAGCTCGACGCCCATCAGTTTATGTCATGATTTTTTTAATGGGGTGATCGAATGGAAGTTAACTCAAAATGATGTGGTTCTAACTCTGAAACTAGGTCAGGCATGCATAGGCAAGTGAGGTCTTAGATAAACTTCAGATAGTAAGTTGTAGTAAGGGTGAGTAGAGGGAAGACTTATAAGAGAACTGCAAAGGTCTATCGTAAACATCAGGTTTCTAACAGACTGTAGAAGAAGGCATTTAAACACAAGATATTCTTACATTCAAATGCAAAACACCGGAGAATACAACAATGCAACAATAAATCCTTTATCATAACATGATTGCAATAATTCTCACGAATCAGTCGTTCATGAACTCTCTCAGCATGAGATGAAAATTAGATGGAACGAGAAGACTGTTTGTCATTAAACAAGAAATCTTACATGCAGATGCATAACCAGGGAACTAGAGTATTTGTTAAAACTTTACAATCGGGAGCCTTGCTCAACCATCGATGCTTACAAAAATGGAAAAAATGCCTACATATACTCTTCCCCTTTTTCCCAACAGAGGCGTCTCAGGACTTTCAAGGTGTGGCATCTCCTCAGTCAAATCTGGCCTGGACTCCTTTGTCAGACGCCACCTTAACTCAGCATGGATCTTGCAGGGGGGACCTGCTCGCAAGGGTACCACAGGCTAATTTCTCCAGGCCTCCCATACCTTCCATTTATGGCTCGAGTTGAGGTTTCAACTACCTCCATCCACCTTCATTTATTTTTAGTGAGGACCAAGATCGAGGTCAAGATGAACTGGTCTCTGGAGGACACGGTGATCCCTTCTGCAGCTAAACCCAACACTTCGACCCTTTGCGAACTTATTTCTATCGCCCCCAAGTGACCGCAGGATGTGACCCTGTGCCTAGATTTAAAGGCACTTTCGACATTTTGTGTTTCGCGGCTGGGAGGGGGCTGCTCCTTGTGTTTCAAAGTCGCGATGGGTGAAAAGGAAAAGAGCCTAATCGCGCACCACGTGCCCCTGCGGAATGGATGGCTAAGATGCTTTCGGTGCTTCGGGACCCGCCTTGCCACGCGATAAACATTAGCGCCCCTTCTCCAGGCCTATTCCTTTGTGAGCAGGCGCTAAAACCATGGGCCCGACTCTGGGCGCTTTCGGCGCTTCGGGGTTTGGGGTTTCGAGATGTCAAATGACGAGGAGCCCTTACCCTTTGAACTCTCGAATGCCGAAATGATGACGTGACTAGATCTTGCACCACGCGTCCTTTGGATTGGATGGCTGAGATGACGTCGACGACTTCACTATGAAAATCTCGAAAGGCCCCACCCGTGGCTCGGATCTTGCGTCGTGTGTCTTTCTGATCAATGGTCCCGATCTTCTCGAGATTTCTTGCACCAGGAGTTCACAATGCATTTCTTCATGAAATTCCTGATTTACCAAACTACGAAAACACGGATGTGTGCTGCGTGTCCTTTAGATGGACGACTGGCCCAGATTTGTCTTGAAATATAGGTGCTATCTCTCGTGCTATATCTCGGGCAACTTGGTAGCCCCAAAATCCCGATGATCGTCGATCTGCTTTGTCAATTGATCCTTTCCACTCAAAATGGACTTCTTCTGTGAGTTGCACTCAACGCTTATGGTTGCGGCCTTTGAATAAAACACATCCGACCGGTTTTCAAACCCCACTTCTATGCGTTTACACCAGAGGCCTAAAATCAGAGATGAGAACACCCCTATACAAGAAATGTTGCTAACAAGGTTGTGCATCAATAATATGCTCCCCCCTGTCATTCCCCTTGTCGGGTTTTGATTCAGAGTTGGAGCCTGCATCCAATTCAGAAGCCTTCAACTGGGCTACCAGTGACTGCTTGGCTCGACACTCACTTGTGTTGTGAGTGGAGCTCTTATGGAACTCACACCACTTCCCCATGTCCTTTTTTGGCTTTGTGATGTTGTTATTTTCTTGCGTCTTTGGAGGGTTTTCCTGGGCCGCCCCGCCTTGGCTTGGTCCTTTTTTCGACGGTTTGTGAGCACCTTTCCCTTGCTTCTGATTCACATACCTAAAGTCTCGCTTCTTCTGTTTGAACTTCTGCTCAATCTTGGCAGCATACCGGTATGCCGCACCAAGCGAGGAGATGTCGAGGAACTCCATTTCCTCCTAAATGTATCTATGAGGACAACTGTGGTACTTTAACACCAAATGTTTCTCTGAATATTTGATACCCAACTTTGTATGTAGGGTATGGAATAGATTCGTCAACTCATGCACATCTTGGTCTCTTTGCTACCAAAACGTAGTCCATTGTATGTATTTGTCCTCATAGCTCCCCACGAGATAATATTGTTCCTTGATGGCATCTCAGAAAGAATTCCAAGTGGGTGTGACTGAGAACAAAGAGGGTTCCCCTTCACTCTGTTTCTCCTAGTAGGTTTGCCACCAGTCCTTGACATGGGGGGCGTCTTTAAGGAGTGAAAAAATAATCATTTCTCGGTCGGAAAAGTCATGAACCGAGAAATATCCTTCTAACAGATTCAACCATCTATCAATGACATATACATCTATTTGGCCCTCAAATACGGGAATGTCAAAGTTTACTTGTACCTTAAAAGGAGTGGCGCCTCCAGAGTGGTTGTTGGATGTAGATGCGCTGCCAGTGGGCAATCATTGAAGGATTTGGGAAAAATTGTCCATCATCGCCTTTCTTTGTTTCTCAAGGGCCTCCTCGAGAAATAATTTGATAGGATATCCTGCTCCCTCATATTTCTTTTCTTCCCCCATGGACAATCATCGGGGTTTGCGAGGATGATCTTGCAACAGTTCAACCAGATCGATCCCTAACTCCTTATACCCTGACCTCTTTGGGGACATGCAAATTGTCGAACGCCTTCTATTGAGATTCAAACCAAAATAATTTTGCTTTCGCTCCTCCCTTGGTGACTTGATTCAAGGGCCAAGTGATATGAGAGAATCCCAACACAAACCTGCGGTAGAAATTGGCTAGACCCAAAAAGATGCGGAGCTCTGTTAGGGTGGTTGGGGCTGGCCAATCCCGAATGACTTGGATCTTGGCTGGATCCACATGCATCCCCCGCTCATCAATAATGTATCCCAGATACTGAACCCGGGTCATGCCAAAATTGCACTTCTCCAAATTGGCACACAACTTGTGTTGCCACAGTGTTTGGAGGACTTGTTGGATGTGGTGGAGGTGCTCTTCCCAAGTCTAGTTGAAGATCAAAATGTCATCCAAGTATACCACTACAAATAAGTTGGTGAATGGTCGCAGGATGTCGTCCATTAGTCTCATGAAGGTTGTAGGGGCATTAGTCAACTCAAAATGCGTGACCAACCATTCAAAAAGGCCCTCCTTGGATTTGAAGGCAGTCTTGCTATTCCCTTACAATTCTCGGATAACACCTTTATTATTTATTGATTATGGTTTTTAATCCATTGCCAAAGAAATCTCCAATGTTGATTGAGATCTTAGAGTTTTGTCCCTATTTTTTGCTTGTTTTCTCTTCTCATCCTTAGTTTTGCAACCTTTTTTTTTTGGGTCCTTTCCACTTCATCCTCTTCTTCCTCCTGCTACTACAAGGCTTCTTCCCTGGTCAAGATATTGCCATGGGAGGACATCAATTTCACTTGGGAGACAAGAGAAGGTGCAAGGAAAGGATTAGAATGTCAAGAGAAGGATCAAGCATGCAACTAAGGGGGGTATTGAGGGAAGGGACAACCAAGAGATCATTTGAGGGGGGAGTCAGTATCAAGAGGGATAGATCATGGAGAGATGGTAGGTTGAATTGCAATTGGTGGGGAATGGATTAAAGGGGAGCAAAGGAAAAATTTAGATTCAGGGGGAGAGAATATTTTGTTTAGATAGCATAGGGGCCTTTAATTTTAAGAAGAGACATAAGAAGTGCTTATATGCTTATTACTAGAGGGTTTCTTAGTAGGGTGCCATTGATTAGGGTTCTGAATAAGAGGTTGAGGGGAAACGGCCTTGCATTTCTTTGTAAAATGGCCATATTCATCGAAATAATTACATTTAAGTGGAGGTTGTTAATAGTCAATCTTCCAACCCCGGATGGGGTGACAGGTGGCGCGTTAGAGCCATGTGGGAGCGAGTTGGGATGCTGCTTTAATGCATCTACCAGCTCGCATCACCTCCGCCATTAACCCACATGCATTCGAGCAGGAGCACCCTCACGATGAGGTCCCTCACGCAAGCGAAGGGTACCCCTCACTAGAGCACTATGCAACAGAGTTTAATGGCGAGGTTTAATGCTATGGCTATGACAGTGGTGTTCATAACAACCCTCGTGGTTCGGGTAGCGACTTCATACCGCAATTTGCTCCGGGAAGCTTTAGTCTCTCAGTTGAACCAGAGTCGAGGCAGCCTCCCTCCTTCTTCTCTGGCGCGGTGACTGCACTCGGCAACCCCACCTTTCGGTCGAAGCAATTGGACAGGCACAGTTAGCACTCAGACTTTTTACAGTGACCCCGTCATGCCACAAATTCGAGGGAGGTCGCGTCGGGGAGCGGCCTGGTATTCGGAGGAGTCTCGGCGCAAACGAAAGCAGAAATTCGAGGCGACAGAGTCTCGGCGTAAGCGAAAGCAAAATTTTGAGAGGGCTATGGCGATTGCAGCTCGACGACGAAAGACCAGACCACGTACGCCTCCAATGGCGTACGTGGAAGAGGTCATACCGGAAGGTTGTTCGCCAAGCCCTCCTGGGCACACCCTGTTCATGGTACCAGAAAACTGGAACCCGAGCACAAGCTTTGGCACTCACAACAAATGTCAGTTTGATTGCAAGATGTCCGACCCCTCTACTGCCACCACAGAGAAACCTTACTCCCCCTGCTACGTGGAAGAGGAGGCTCCTCCCGAGCCCACCAAAGAGGAGAAGGAGACGGGACGAGAGCGTCGATGATACAGAACTCAGGATGCGGATGCGGACACCAACAAGGATTGAAAGGAGCAGCCACCTGTAGCCGACTGGGGGTACCTCAATCTTGTCTTTGAAATCAGGCACAAGCTCGATGACCAAATCTTCCGCTTGGAAGGCATGGATCAACGGATGGACATGTTCTTTGTGGCACATTCCAGAGCATCGGCAAAAAAACAATGTCCGACCTGCGCACGCACCTACACGTTCCCGGCAAGGTGGAGGCACTCCGAGGTCTAGGACAAATAGCTCGGCTCAGAGGTTCCCTCATGCTTAAAACTCGTTTTTGGTCTTGGTGTTGTAGTTACAATTTCCGCCTTTTACTAGCTAGTTACCAGTTAGTCTTAGCGTTAGATAGAATAACCAACTTTCATGTTGTGACCATGAGTCCTGGTTTCCTTCGGGCAGGACGTCAGCTTTGTCAATTTTTGATAACTATGCATTCAGTGTGACACTTGGACATGGACGCCATGCTGTCCCGGTTTCCTGCTCAAGCGGGACAGCTGGCATCACCTACAGTCTTGAATTTTGTAATATGGAAATGGTAATATAACAGGCACTACCCTTTTTACTTAAAAAAAATAAAAATAAAAATAAAAATAAAAAAATAGTCAATCTTCCAAAGATAAGTCCAATTATATATAGAGATGATGATGGATTTGGGTAGCCTTTGGTCTAGACCTTCCTCCATGCAAATTCCATCACAAGTGAACATGCCAAATGTAGTCTCAATTTTTTTTTGTATACCTTTCTAGGTTATTTTTTATGCTTTCGATGATTCATCATTCCAACAGTGAAGAGGTAAGTGGGGAAGGTGAAACCACACTAGAACCATTGAAGGCACATTGAAATATCATGTTCGAAATCCAAAGTCCATCTATTTAAGTACATTCTTCTCAAATCCATGAAGTATGGTCTGCTTTGGGAGATGGGATCTCGATATTCCTTTAGTTCAAACTAAAGTTCGCAAGTAGCCCCTACCATGGAAGAAGTAGGAAAGCTTACCTTTGATGAATGTCATCCAACTCTTCTACATCCACTAGTCCATAGCAATGGGAGAGGGCCAAAGTCTTATAAACTAGCCAATTAAGCTTGACCCACTAAAATAAGGGTTTTGAGGTGTGACAGAGGATGACTATTTAACCTCCAAGTTGGAGGGCCATTTCTTCACAAATCATGAAGGCAACACTTCAATTTGTGGGAATATTTGTAATGGGAGGCCACCAATTGCTGGAAGACTGAGGCTTTAGTTAAAAGAGGTGAGAGCCAATAAAGCTGCCTCTAGCCTAATCCATGGCTAAAAGGGTTAATTGGCTAGGATTTAGAGATGAGAGACCAGAAGAGAAGAGCTCCCAAGGGACTCTTTTCAATCTCTATTTTATTAATTTCACTTTAAATTTTTTTTACAAAATATTTACGTCTTATTCAACACCCTATTTTATTATGAATCTCATAAAAAAATTCTTTTATCTTTCCATAATATATATAATATTTTTAATCTCACAATAGCAAAATGATAATTAATAAATTTTGATCATCTATCTAAAAAAAATATTTTCTTTACAAAATACTTTTTAAATAAAATGAAACTTATATAATTTACGCACTATATTATTATTAGCTTTTAATAAAATTTCCTCACCACGCTATTATTTAGCTTTTAAATAAAATTTCTCACGCACTAAATAAAGAGAAAATGAATCCATACATATCGTCGAACTCCAAATAGTAACGATCATGGAAATGCATGATCACCAAACACAAAATGTAAATATAATCGACATGTTTATCCAACATCATATCATATATAATGTCTTTGGTTGTAAAAATTTATTATTAATTTGAATAAAATTTGTTTACCCACAAACAAACAATGAGATGGAAAATAATGGCATCTAATAAATAGCCTTGGAATAAGTGATGGCCACAAAATCCAAATGGTAGGTAGGATATTCTGGAAATACTCCTTCATCCACACAAGATGCAAAGCTAGTGAATCTTGGGTCAATGGTCGTTATCATGGGAATGCACTAACCTAATTAATTAAAGTTAGATGTAAATATAATCAACTTAAGGTGTCATGACTTGTTAAATGAATTTTTTTTAAGTATATTTAAAAGAGGGTGTTTGGTTTAATGAAATTGTTTTTTTAAATTATAAAAAATAATATAAGTATATAGGGGCTTTTGCAGTGTAAGATATTAGATATTATTTTTGGGATTAATTGCGTAGTATAAGTTATTAATATATGACCCATATTCATGAGTATTAGTGTAACTGACCAATAATTCTCATGATTTGAATAGTCCATTTAACACTAACCAATAATATATATTTGAAAAATTAAATTATTTTGTATAAATTTAAATTATTTAAGATAATGATGATAATACTTATTAATGTTTATAAAATAGATTTTAGTATATTCTAATAAAATAATATTATTTTTTTAATAAAATAGTATTAAAACATATAATTTAGATTATATATATATATTTTAAAATTATTTAATAAAGATATTTTAACACCATTTTTTTTTAATTATGAATAAATATTTTCCAAATTAATTATATACAATTTAAAATTATGGTAAATATGATTACTATAATTATAAATATGATTAACAATAAATATCAAATAGCATTTAAGATGTATATATTCATTAATGGTGTATTTTTATTTTTATTTTACATTATTGAAGATGTATTTCCACATATAAAGATGGATTTAGTGCTTTCCTCATATGTTTGGGAAATCTCAATGTGGTGTGTTCATATTGGGGATGCAAAATATTGATGTGGTGTTCACATTAGTACTATACCTAGGAATGAGAAATATCGATGCAATACTCACACCAACTTTGTACCTCATAATGAGAAATATTGATGTCTCATGTTCACATTCGTGTTTTCCTTGGGAGTGAGAAATCTTGATGTCACATGTTCACACCTACATTTTCTACTTAGGAATGAGAAATCTCGATGCAACATGTTCACATCAACATTGTACCTATGAATGAGAAAATGAGAAATCTTAATGCAACATGTTCACATCAACATTATACCTATGAATGAGAAATCTTGATGCAACATGTTCACATCAACATTGTACCTATGAATGAGAAATCTTGATGCAACATGTTCATGTCGAGACTCAGAATGAGAAATATCGATGCAACATGTTCACAACAAAGCTCAAAATGACAAATCTCGATAAAGCATGTTTACATCGACCAGGTACCTAGAAATGGGAAATGTTGATGCACCATGTTCACACTAACGTTGTACTTGTCATATCTTGATGTAACATGTTCATATTAAAGTTCGAAGTAGGAAATCTTGATGCAACATGTTTACACTACATTGACTCTAGGATTGGGGAATCTTCATGTGACACATATTCACACTAACTAACTAAGATATATTGATGCAACATTTTCACATTGGGGTTGTATACCTTGCATAGACCAAGACATCGTGCATTGGGTGGGCATCAAACACACTTGATCTTGAACACACAACTTTCTAGAGTGCCACAATTGACTAGAAGAGGTTGATTGAATCATCTCACCACAAATCTTGGCCCATCTAAATGTGTCACAAATTACCCATTTTGAGATTGCTCAAAATAACAAAAAAAGAAAATAACCTAACTCCAACAAGTATCATATTGAATTATAAAATAACCTAACTCCTTGATATTGAACTATATCAAGGACGTGAGACCTATTGGTGGGGGACAGATCAAGACATTAACCACTTATAATAAGGCTCAAAGAATAGGGACACAATCTAACCACAATGAAATATTTTTTTGAAATTCAAAACAATAATTTCATCTCTCCAAAATTTCAATTTTTATAAAAATAAGTAAAATAAACTTGCATAGAGTAAAAAAAATAAACTAAAAAATTACAAAATATTCAACCGCCCTTCTTATTTAATCTCAACACACACATATATATATATATATATATATATATTCATGGTACAAGCTTCATATCCCCAACATATACCATTAGTAAACGCTAGAATGCTTTGTACATACGCTTTGCCATTTATTCAACAACTAAAATAGTAAACAACCCCGTTCCCACGCACAATACCCAAGATC
>ML819643.1:7981-22983 GCA_009831015.1 Picea engelmannii
CTTGACCCTAGCCTTACTTTTATAATCACAAGTTACAATCTATTTTTAATCTCACTTGAGATTTAGATTGCATGATAAGTTCTTTAAGCACTTTCCTCAAATAACTCAATTGACTAATTACATAATTAATTAATAAAAACAATTTACTTTCATAATTCCTTTAATTAAAGTAAATCCAGGAGTAGAATACTTTGGACGATTTCGACACATCTAGACACATAGACTTGTGCGGAAATACCTGTCTGATGCTACCACTAACATCAACACTTCCTCTTATCGAGGAAGATATTATGTACCACTCCAAGTCTTTCTATGAAGAACACAAACTTCCCTTTCTCCAAGGGTTTGGTTAGAATATCTACAACCTGCTCATCTATGGAAATATACTGAAGCTTTACTGCTCCCTTCTGGATCCTATCCCCGATGAAGTGATATCTGATCTCAATATGCCTGGACCTGTCATGGAATACTGGATTCTCAGAGAGTTTGATACAACTTTGATTATCACAGTATATCATCGTAGGCTCCAACTTCTGATCAAATAAACCTATAGGCAATTTGCGAAGCCAAATGGATCCACAAATAACCATACTTGTTTCCATATAATCTTCCTCTATTGAGCTGAGTGATACAAAAGTCTGCTTCCTGATGAACCAAGTAACCGCTGTCGATCCCAAGCTGAAGCAACATCCCGAGGTTCTCTTTCTGTCTACTGCATTTCCTATCCAATCCAAGTTTGTATATCCCTGTAACTCCACTCCATCTCCTCCAATATATCTCAATACATACTCCATTGTACCTCTCAAGTACTTGAGCATGTGTTTTGTTGCGATACAATGCACCTACCTTAACTCCACCATGAACTGACTCAATGTGTTCACAATAAATAAAATATCTGTTCTATTGTTGACCAAATACATCAAGGACCCTATCAACTTCCTGTATATATTGGGATCCAACAACTCTGAATCTGAAGTTTCAATATTCTTCATATTGGTAACCATAGGCGTAGCCATTGATTTACAGTCTTCCATCCTGAATCTCCTCAATATCCCTACTGCATACTTCCCTTGTCCAAGGAATATCTCGTCCGATACCTGCCATACCTATAACCCCAAGAAATAATGCATCAAGCCAATGTCCTTCATCTCGAACTCACTAGCTAAATCCGCTTTGCACCTTGCAATAAGCTCCTCTATACATGTGAGAAACAAATCATCTACATATAAACCGAGATGAGAGGATCCTCTCCAACAAGTATGAAATACAAGTTAGGATCTTCCTCACTCTTAGTAAAGGCCATACTTTGTTAGTATTGGTCAATCCTGAAATACCATGCCCTGGGTGCCTGTTTGAGTCTGTACAAATATTTCTTAAGCATAAACACATGAGAATCCCTCCCATGTACCTCAAATCCCATAGGTTTCTCTATGTATACTTCCTCCTCAATGATCTCGTTGGGGAAAGTTTTTTTCACATCCATATGATGTATCCTCCACCTTATAACTGAAACAATAGAAATAACAGTTTGAATAGAAGCATACCCAGTGACTGGAGAAAATATCTCCTTGTAGTCCACTCCCTCTTTCTAGGAGAACCCTCTCACCAAAAAACTCACCTTGAACTTCTCTATGCTACCATCTGCAACATGATTGATCTTGTAGAGCCACATGGAACTCACAACTGAATTCCCCTCTAGTCTTGACACTATGTACCAAACATCATTCCTCATAATATAGGTGTACTCCTCTATCATGGCATCACACCATACCTGCTGATATAAAACTTCCTCAAAAATGAAAGGCTCAACATCAACGATGCTACTTATAAGCACCATATGGTTTGAAAATTTATTCAGAGGCCTGCATTATCTGACCACACTCCTAGGAGCCTCACCAAAATCCCTCAATGTTTGCAATAGCCATCTGGGTCTCCTGAAAGGGCTGGAAGGGGCCAACGCCTCCTCTCCACCTAAAGTATGAACTGTTGACTACTGCTCATCCTTCATAGTTTGCTACTCCTCGTCCTTTTTCATTGTTGATGACTCATGAGTACTCCTGGATTTCAAGTTCTCCTTGAACTTACCATCTCATCTCACAATTTTATTCCTCTACACTGGAAGGAAGATCCTGCAATCCTTTGAGGTCTCACTATACCCCACAAATATACCCTTTTATCCCAAAGGCTCCATCTTCTTCCTCTTCTCCATAGGAACATGGATGTAAATTGGATAACCAAAGATCCTCAAATGACCAATCTTTGGTGTCACTCCTAAGAAAACTTCATCTGGAGTCTTGTCCTCCAATATCCTATGAGGACTCTTGATCTGCACATACAATGTCGTGTTACATGCCTCTTCCCATAGAAACATACACAACTCCTAGTCATGCATCAAAACCCTGTAAGAACTTATGATGGACCGATTCTTTCTCTCCACACCTCCATTCTGCTGAGGGTTGTATGATAATGTCAGCTCCCTATTGATCCCTTCCTCCTCGCATAAATTATTGAAGTCATTAGAGGTGTACTCTCCCCCCTTATCCAACCTCAAGACCTTGATATTATTAAATGTCTGATTCTCTATTTGAGCCCTAAACTCTTTGAACCGACTGGAGACCTCATCCTTGTCCTTCGTAAATAAGATCTAGGTTTTCCTGGAAAAGTCATCAATAAACATAACATAGTATTATGATCTATGTAATGATGCTACTGACATCGATCCACTCACATCCAAGTGAATAAGATCCAATATCCCCTTGGACCTACTCTAGCTGCTAGGAAAAGCAGCCTTGGAATTCTTTCCAAGTGCACACCCTCTATACACTCACTTATGCTCAATCTTGAAATCTAGAAGACCTATAACAATCCCCCTCAGAATCGGAAAATCTTTACAGTGTAGGTGTCCCAACCTCTTGTTCCACAAATCACACAGGATGTCAGTATTGTGTACTAAAGCCTGAACATGTTTTCCCTACAACCTGTATAAAGTTCCTTCTCTAACCCAAACAACTATTGTGCTATCCGGGATAGCTTTCTTTGGACGTATGAGTACCTGCCCTCTCTGAAAATTTAATGGAAAAACCCCTGTCCTCTGTAGCTAAGACTAAAAGAAAGTTATTCTTCAAACCTAGTATATAAAGCATGCCCTAGGAATCTAAGGATCCTCCTGACTCAAGATGGAACATAACTATTCCCTCTCCCTTCACTGCATACTTGGCAAGATCTGCGTCACTCTCCATTAGACTACTAAATAGATCCCATGCTTTTTTCATATGATGAGATGCACCACTTTCCAAGAACCAAGCACTCCTCACTATTGCGATGGTAGAAAATTAAGAAACCAATGAGTAATCCTTCTCAAAATTCTCTACAAACTCATCAAGTTGCATCTCTGTTGATGTTGTTGTCTGCATATTTCCATTAACCTTCTTCATTTTCTCTAGACATTGAGATGCATAATGTCTATTTTTATGACATGAGAAACAATTGATTTTAATAAATTCCTTCTTCTTCTTCGACTATGATGATTCTCCATCATTGTTACCCTTTCTGCTATAACTCTTTACTTTTTCCCTCCTTCTCTTACCGACAAGAGCCAAGTTCTATTCACTACCTCCCTTCTTGCTACTCTTAGACTCCTCTCGAGTCTCTTCTTGGATGCAATCATCCCAAAGCCTCTTCCAATTTGGGATATTTTCCCGAGAGAAAAATCCCTTGACAAATGGTTCCCAAGACTTGGGAAGACCATTTAATTCCATATTCATGATCTTTGCATCCTCCGTTTTCTCGCCTATGGCTACAATATGATCATGCACATGTGTGATCCTCATGAGATAGATGGTAACATTATCAAATCTAGAAATCTACACCGATATGAGTTTATTCCTTAATACCATCTTCTTATTCATGTTCTTTCTCTAGAATAAACTTACCAAGGTATCAAACATATCTTTAGCCATCTTCTTCTTGGTTAGGTGAGGGATTAGATGATCCTTCATGGAATCCAGGAGGATCCTCTTTACTTTGATCTTCTTCTTGTTGTGAGAATCCAAACTGTCGGATCTGTCGATGAAGTAAATACTTTATCCACTAACTCCCAAAGGTCATACTCCTTCAACACCAAAGTTACCCTTGCTTTCCAAGATAGGAAGTTGGATGCTCCATGCAATCTATCTTCAACTCTCAATAGTGTTGTTGTCATCCCTAAGAACTGATAAACTACCCTGGAAATAACTTGTTGCTGAAAACTTCCCCAGTACCGACTTGTATGAATTTGTATGCGGCTGTCAACACTGCAACCTGCATATGTATGTGATTGTTTCCTCCGAGATCTGCATATACATGATTGTGCTCAAGTACTCCCACGTATGTGCGTGACCGTTCTTTTTGTGACCCATGTACACCCCTAAAAAAAACAAGTTTTACCTATGTATGATTTTTTTCTAGAAATCCGTCCTTCAATTTTCTCTTGTTGGTTATGTATCTTCTATGGATCTGAGATCTGGCTTCCCTTCAGAGCACCTACTCTGATACCATGTTGAAATTTATCCTACTCAACATATGATTATTAATTCCAAATAAATCACTTATTGAATTAAAGCATGGGTGAGTAATCAACTCAACATGCATTGGAAGCATAAACAAGGAAATGAAATCAAGCACACATACACACTAGTACTTTTGGGTATAAACCACTGGAAAAAACCCATAGGGAAAACCAATGCTTAGAATGATTTTATTATGCTAAAATTAGGGCTCCCATAATAGGGATAGTATCTCACTAAGATAAATACAACTGCAGACAAACTTGACAAAGTTTGACCTGTTGTACAAACCAAAGTTGCATGCTTTTTGAGGTGTATGTGACCTTGCTTCAACAAACCCATGTATGTATATGTTTGTCTCTACTGAGACCCGCGTACATGTACATAAAACTTTTATGAAAAATCCATACACTATCACACTTTCCTATGGCTTCCTCTGACTAAAACCCACATGCATTGCCTTTGTTCTCTCTTCTCCTTGACTGGATCTCTAGATGAAAGTCATTCTCCACCTATCTAAGATGTTGAAACGTAGTGCTTCATGATTCAACCTTCTAGAAAGTAAATCCTCTACTATCAAGAATCTCAAGTATCAAGTGTCTTCTTCCTTCACCCTAGCATTTCTTTATAATCGTGAGTTACAATCTATTTCTAATCTCACTTGAGATTTAGATTGCATGCTAAAATTTTTTAACACTTTCCTCAAATAACTCAATTAAATAATTACATAATTAATTAATAAAATCTATTCGAAATACCTATTCAATGCTACCACTAACATCAACATAAGCTAAAACCCTTTTTCTATCGAGTCGATGAGAGCCGTGTGGTTGGAGAAAGAGTTGATCTCTCTCGATCCTCATTCCTTTGAGAGAATGGAGTACTATTTGGTACCTGCCAAGGAACTCCAATTGAAATTGGGCTAATATGGAAATAAATATTAGAAGAAGGATGGACAACTCATCGATATGGTCCTCATGTACTTAAGAACACCATTCATTGTGTTCATGTCAACTTTTTGAACCAACTAGAAAACATGCAAGGAAGATGGTAAGGATTACATCGGCCTGAAGTATGTGGTGGCAAAGTATCTGAACTAATTTGAAATCTCCCCTTATCTAGACAAAAGTTCCTCTACTTATTTTTTGTCAAAGAAAATCAGTTCTAAAATTGAATGAAGAGAACCAACAGTCAAAGAACAATAATAGCAGGGTCAAGTGTCAAATTTTTCAAATAGACACATTGCTTCAGCATATCAAGGAAGATATCATTATCACATTAAGATTTGGAGAAGAGATAATAATCAATGGATAATTTTTTTGATAGTTCGACAATAGCTCGATCAATATTTCTAGGAAAATAATCAATATTCAAAGGATCAATCAACAGAGCATCTTTAGGTAGCTTTTAAACCTTCAAAGATACAGGTGGCAGATTATTAAATGGTGACATAGCACATCTGACAACAGACTAGTTTGAATATCCATATTTTTAGGCAAAAACTTTCCAGTCTTCAAGGCATGAATTAAGCAGTCAAATGATAGGATCAGATTTGGGTATAATATCTAGGTTTGAAGGGGTATTCGATTCCAACTTTTCCAAATCTCTTGTAGTCGAATCAAAGATTTATGCTAGTTTTAGTTTAATGATAAGATTGTAATCCCTAAAAACTAGAAATATTTTGTTGTTTATAATTTCATAAAGAATATATCATTAGAAGGAGATGAGGGGTGAAAAGAGGCCCGAGAAGGAAATTGAGGAGGTAGCAAACATGTGTGAGTCATTGTAAGCTTGAGGACATTTTATTATGTGATCTCTTCCGACATTGAAGATTCATGACAATTGTTTTATCAGATTGTGATTTCCTTTTTTTTACACTCTGTTTTTCATATTGCTTGAACGAATTGCAAACATTGAGAATCAATGGTTGCCCATGGATAATAGATTCTTGAGAGGTAAATATTTTGCTGTGACTTCCTACTATTTATGTGTTTTGTTTCAAGTACCCTTCCAATCCATTTTGTAGAGAGAGTCTTTGTTTAATTGGTATTCTAATTTTTGTTATATTCCCTATTATTCTATCCATCATCATATAATTTTTTTTTATCTGATATGCAATTTGATTTCCTTCTATCAACAAAGTGTTTACTTGACTCCATGCCCAATGGTATATTATTGATCTGCATTAGCTTGTTGTCCTCTTCCTTTCTTTTTCATTCTTACTAATCCATCAAACCAAACCATAATCCAATTTCAATATATAATAAACCATTGCAATAATTTGATGATGCCCTAGCTTTCCCTTTAGAAGTCAAGTGCAACTTTAGGGACTAACAACACCTTTGAATATTTATGTGGTCTTTTGATTATTGATTAGCATAGATTTCTTGGAGAAGGAAATATTGGTGGTAAACACCAGGCCCACATGCTTAAGAGAAAGGGAAAGATGGATTCCAAGAATAGAGTGCAGTCTTATTTCTCTACACAGAAACCTGGATACCATGACCAAGGACCCTAGAGACAACCACAACAAAATAGAAAGAATAAAACATGTCAATATTGTTGAAATACTGGACATGAGGAGAAAAACTACTACAAGAAGCGAGATGAATTAGAGGATAAGGTTAAGTGCCTTGAAGGAAACATGTATGTTGTTCTCCAACCTATTGATAATTTCACCTTCCAAGTCGGAACTTCTCAGGCCTTGCTGTCTCATTCTGCGCATAACAAATAGGTTGTCGATTGTGGGTGCACTCATCACATGGATAAATATGCCTTTTTGTTCGTGAGACAGAATAAAGCCGAGGAGAGAAAAATATATGTTGTTGATGATTTTTCTTTGGATGTTGTTGGTCAGAGTAATTTTGATTGTCGACATGGGAAAATTGTCAACGTCTATCATGTGCCAAATCTCAGTGCAAATATGTTGTTTGTTGCTTAGTTGACACATACATACAATATTGTGGAATTTTGGCCCGATTAGTTCTATGTTCACGATTTGAAGAAAATTAAGTCGATTGTCATTGGTGATATTCTTGACCCGATGGATAGTTTGTACAAGTTCCATGACTCCAATCAAACAGAACCTAAACCGAATGCACTTGTTTCTCACACTGATGAGAGAAATCAAATTTGACATGAACGCCTCAGACATCTGAATTTCCAAAGTCTGCATGCTTTAACAACTCAAAACATGGTTGCTAGTTTGCTGAAGGTGTTTCCCCATGAAGGAGTCTGTAAGGGATGTGTTCTTGGGAAGCATCATTAGGAATCATTCAATTATGGGAAAGCATGGCGAGCACATAAACTACTGGACTTGGTTCATAGTGATGTTTGCTGCATCAATTTACCTTCACTGGAGCATGCAAGGTATGTTTTGAATTTCATTGATGATTTATTTCGCTTCACATAGGTCTTTTTCCTGAATAATAAGAACCTTGTCTTTGAAAAGTTTGAAGAGTTTCGGGCCTTTGTTGAAAAGAAATATGGTTGAACCATCAAATTCTTGAGATCAAACAATGGTTGTGAGAATGTAAATCAAACCTTTGAAGAATACCTACTTTTATCTGGTTTGACTAGTAGTGGTTAGTTCCTCACACTCATAAACAAAATGGTGTTGCAAAACAAAAGAATCAGACATTAGTCGAAATGGATAGATGCCTTCTGTGTGATAAATACATGCCTCCTAACTTCTAGGCTGAAGCGGTACACTGTGTAAATTATCTACTCAATCACATCTTGACTTGAGATATTCCTTCCATGACTCCAGTTGAACAATGGTATGGGAAGAAGCCTTTAGTTGACCACATCCATGTGTTTGGTTGTGTTTCCTGGACTCACATTCTTGATGATTGTAGGAATAAGTTAGATGCAAAGAGTCATTCTTGCATCATGATGGGCTACTCTGAAGAGTCAAAATTCTATAGATTGTTTGAACCTATCAAATGGAAAATCATTATCAGACATAATGTTTGGTTTGATGAGAAGTATTCTAGTGTTAAGTTGCTAAATTCCTATTATGGATTGCTACAAGATGATCCCTTTGATGTTTTCTATGAAACTAGTTCTTTTGTTCCATTCTCCAATCCTTTGACTAGACAATCGAACTTTCTTCCAGTTTCGACTAGACCGTCGACCTTTGAGTCGACTAGTCTGTCATCCTTTGTTTCAACCTGTTTTCCAAATGACAACCCTATGACTTCTGAATGACCTGTTGAAGAGAACACGAGTTCACCTATTTTTTTTCTACCCTAATGGGCTACCAGGACATTTGAAGCTATTGTAGCGGATGCTAGAGATGCCTCTTGTGGACGAAAGACTCAAAGTAAAAAGAAAAATGTCAGAGTTTATTTGATGACTCGTGTACTTGAAACCTCGGACCTTGTTACCTACTCAGATATTGAAGGACAACCTGAATGGGATTAGGCCATGTAGACATAAATTGATTCTTTTTCGAAGAATCAGACTTGGGACTTGGTTCCTCGACTGCAAGGAAAGAACATTGTGAAATGTCCATGGGTCTACATGACCAAATTTTCCTTTGACGGTGTCGTTGAGCAACATAAATCATGCCTAATCGTGAAGGGATTTTCTCAAAAAGAAGGCATCAAATAAAATGAAACCTTTTCCCCTCTTGCAAAGATGAACTCTATTTGAATGATTCTTTCCCTTGCTACTCATTTTGGATGGAAAATCCATCAAATGGATGTGAGGAGTGATTTTCTTTATGGAGACCTATTTGAAGAAATTTTCATGGAACAACCACTTGGTTTTGTGATATATTCAAATTTGGATTGTCGACTCAAGACATTTCTTTATGGTTTGAAGCAGCCCTCCCAAACCTGGTATACTAAGATATATAGTGTCTTCCTTCGAATTAGATTCAAATGGTGTGAATCTGATCACAACCTATATGTTATCCACACCAATGGTGATATGGATTTAGGAGCATAACGAACAACACAATAAACACAGAGATATGAAGAAAAACACATATATCCAGTGAACAATATTTTCTATTGAATAAATGAAATATGATGAAATTGTAAAACTATAGAATTGAAACACTTGCTCGAATGCTGGTAGCTATCTTTGAGAAGAGATGTGGCTGCTACGCACATCTGTCTAAGCAGAATGATTACAATGAGTATCTAGATGCATTTTTGACATTACTCATGAATTCCAAAACGCTAGACATCTAAAAACCTAACCCTAGGAGATGAAACGCCAAAAGTTATGTGGGCCCCTATGGGTAAGTTGGTACCTCAACTTCCCGGGGTTTAACTTTTGCATACAACCTCAATTTTAGGCACGTGATAGCCAAATGAAAAGGCCTTTTAGAGAATTACACATTACATCGTCAAACTTTGACTTCGTCTATGGTTTGACTGTGGAAAGACAAAAAAACAATGTTTAGGGCTCCAAAATGGACTTAGAAGTACAACAAGATGTGTTGACATGAAAACATACAAAACAAGCCATTTGGATTAGGTGGGAGGTCATTGGTATCTACCTGGAAGATGTGTAGGGATTCATACAACCCCAGAAGTGTAGAACCCATAATTACAAAGAAGTATAGAAGAACGTGTTGAACTAAAAACTGTCAAGAGGAGCCAGTTGGAATAGGTGGGTGGCCACCAATATCCACCTGGATAAGTCCTCCCCCCTTATGAAACAATGGTCTCCATTGCATTGAATTCCCCCATCATGTGATGAAACTTCTGCTGTATTTGGCCCCGGGTGAGCCACTTTCCTTGGTGCAGGAGCTTCCTTGCCTTGACAACCTGATAAAGATGGATCCTATGCTCATGAGTTCCCTTTACCTATGTGTCCACTATCTGATTAGTGGATGCTTGTTTCATGCAGTCAAGGTTGATATCTATTGGTGTCAACTGTTATGCGATCTCTGAGGTGTCCAATAATGGTGGAAAATATAGCCGAATGAGGTCCACATTGAACACTGGGTGCAAGCCAAGGAAGGGTGGAGTGTTGAGCTCAAAATAATTTCTACCCACGATCTTGTTGATAGTGTAAGTCCCATAGAGAAGTGGGAGAAGCTTTCGATGGGGCCCTATAAGACGCTCCTTCTAAAAATGTAACCAGACTTTGTCTCCAACCTTAAAATGGTGCAGTACCCTGTGTTGATTAGGGTGCTTCTTGTACTTAACATTGGATTTCTGCAAAATCTCATGTACCTATTGGCGAATGTGCTGAATCCTCTCAATGAATATGGTGGCTTTGTCAGTCTCAGACTGAACATGGGAAGAGTCTATCTTTGTGGTGTCAAGAGGTAGTGCAACATCAATGGCACCCAAGGGTTGGAATCCTAGCCCCACTTGAAATGGGATATGGTCGATGGAGCTATGGAGATCCCTATTGTAACAATGATGAATATAGGGGAGACTCTCATCCCATGAACATGGATGCTTAGAGTTATACATGCACAAGATTTTCACAACCATTCGATTGACGACCTCCATTTGACCATTTGTTTGAGGGTGGAAAGTAGTGGATTTAGTGAGTTTGGTGTCCAACAGTGACTAGAGACTCGACCAAAATGTGTTGAGGAACCTGCTGTCCCGGTCGGAGATGATGGTCCGTGGTATCCAAAAGTGGACCCACACTCATTCAAATAAGAGCTTGGTAGTAGCTGTCGTTGTGATATTCTTCTTACAGGCTGTGAGGATGGCCATCTTCAAAAAATGATCAACAACCACAAATACACAATCATTTCCTTTCTTGGTGGATGGAAGGCCAGACATGTAATCAATTGGGATGGATTCCCAAGGCTTTTCGAGAGTAGGAAGAGGAGTGTATATGCCTTTCTTCTTGATGGTTGGATTGACAAAGGCACAGGTAGTGAAAGATATGATTTACTTGTTGACGTCTTGTCTAAGTTTTGGCTAATAAAAATGTTTTTGTAGAATGACCACAATTTTCTCCACGCCAAAATGTCATGCCATCCGACTGTAGTGGGATTTCTAAATCATCTTTGCACGCTTGCTTGCAGGAAAAAGAGATGGACCAGATGGCATAACAGTCCATATTGAATGTGAAAATTGGTGACAACCGCGCCTATACCCAAGATATGATAGGTGGTGGCGAAGTCCAGATCTTGCTGATAAAGTTAGGGCCACTCAGATTCCTCATGTCCACAGGAATGGAGCACAGTGGTGAGTGCAGCCACGGGAGGTTGACTGAGGCAATCAGTGACACGATTTTAGCTCCATGTCTTATACTTGATGTGGAAATGGAACTGTTGCAAGTAGGTGGACCACTTTTGATTGCGGTCGTTATGCAATTTACCCTATGTCTGTATGAAATGTAGAGTTTTGTGATCAGTGTGGATGATTGTCTCCTTTCCTAGAATGTAATGTTTCCATTGATGACATGCTTTTACAATGGAATACATTTTTTTGTCATAGGTGGGTTATTCTCAGAAAATATCTGAGAGTGTCTCACTATGGTATTCCACCGAATGACCGTGCTGAGTGATAACTGCACCTACAACATAGTCATATGCATTTGTCTCAATCTCGAATGGGTGTTGCAGACCAGGAAAGGAGATTACTGGAGATGAACACAAGTGATGCTTTAGATCATCGAATTCTCAGTGTTATTTCTTCCCCCACACGGAATTTTCTTTGCCACCGCCCTTGGTCACTTGGATGAGGGCCCATGCAATATGGAAGAATACCAAAATGAATCATCAGTACAAGTTGGCCAATCCAAAGAAGCTCCAAACCTCAGTTAGTGTGGTTAGGGCTAGCCAGTCACGGATGACTTGGATCTTAGTTGGATCAACATGTACCCCATGCTCATCAACAATGTATCCCAAGTATTGGACCTTGTTCATGCCAAAAGAGAATTTTTCCAAGTTGGCATATATCTTGTGTTGTCGTAGAGTGCTCAACTCCTCTTGAATATGCTGCATGTGCTCCTCCAAAGTTTTGCTGAAGATGAGCATGTCATCCAAACATACCACCACAAAAAATTTGGTGAAGGGTATTAATACATCATCCATCAACCTCATGAAAGTGGTTGGTGCATTTGTTAAGCCAAAGGGCATGACCATCCATTCAAAGAGACCTTCTTTATATTTGAAAGTTGTCTACCATATATCAGTTGGTTCGATGGAAACTTGGTGATAGCTAGACTTTAGTTCAATCTCACTGAAGAAATTTTCCCCCTTGAGTTGGTCAAGAAGGTCATCAAACCTGAGAATTGGGTACCGGTTCCTGATGCTGATTTTGTTTAATGCTCTGTAATTAATGCAGAGTCTCTAGGTCCCGTCCTTATTCTGCACCAATACAATCAGGCTTCTAGAAGGGGAGGAGCTAGGTCTGATGTGCCTCTTTTGAATAAGATCTTGGATTTGACGATTGATTTCGTCATTTTCCATCAGCGAGCGATGATAGACTGATCCATTAGGCAGAGGTGCACCAGGGGTCAGATCAATTGGATGCTTGAATTGGCAGTGCATCAACACCTCAATGAGTGAAGAGAATATGCCTCTGTACTCTTCTATGATCCCTTCCACTTGCTTCTGCTGCAAAGAGAGGCTTTTTGTAGAGACCACAAATGTGGAAATGACATTTTTCTTACTATGAGCATGGATCATAAAGAAGATGAACTTCCTAGTCTGTGAAATGAATTTACTGCATTGCTTATTATAGATTAAAGAAATAGCAGTAGGCGGTGCTACCTTTGGTATCCTGTACAATTGTCTACCCAAAGTAATAATAAAACTGTGAGGTCTAGACTCATACACAACATGAAGCTTCCACAAATATGGTTTTCCTAAAAGAACATCAAAAACTTCAAGGGGAGAAATATCACACAATACCTCGTCTTTGAAAGGCTTGATGTCGTAGGGCAGACAACACTGTTGGTTGACACAAGGATCTCTTCCTTGGAGAAGCCAACTGATGTTGTAGGGATGTGGGTGCAGTATTGTCGGCGGGTCCAATCGCTTGATGACCTCTGTTACCCATAATTTTGGTTGTCATGATGATGTATTGATTATGGTGCACTCAAACTCTTCATTAGAACTTTCTCCTGAGAAAAGTTACTTTCTTCTCTTACCAAAAATATCTTTTTGAGGAAGGTTCGCAGGCTACTAATACATTTGCCTGCGAGAATGTATGATTCTCGCAGGCTAACTTAAGCCAGGGTGCGAGAATTTCACACAGTGTCTAACTACTAGGGTGTGAACCCTTTCTAAAGAAGAGAAAAATAAGAATTCTCGAAGCTTCTAGAAGGGAATCTTCTAGAAGGATGAGATGGCATTCGAATGGTTATCTAAGTACTGGCTTTCCTGATATTTTGGGATCATTCCTATCCAAGTAACTAATTCAATGTCTCTCCATTGCAGCCTGCGAGAATTTGGAGGGTTCACACCCTGCACATAAGTTTCAGTGCGAGGGCCTCACACCTTGCTAAAGGGTCATCTGCGAGAATCATAGATTCTCGCACTGTGTAACACTACTTGCCTGCGAACAATATTTTTCAAAATTTTGAAATTGAGTTTTGGTTTTTCTAAATGCTCAGATCAGTTGAATTACCTCTTTTGGGTTTCTTGGATCATTGATTGATATGTTTCTTGCTTTAGTTTGCATGCGTGAACAGTTTTAGGGTTTCAAGATTTTCTTGTCCTTTGTGTCTTGACTCTTATTGGAAAAATCATTCTCTCTGACTTCAGGAGTTGAGTGTGTCTGATTGGTTGAGAACCAATGATTGGTTGAAAGTTGAGTACTTGGTTTTTCTCATTTGCTTATTGGTTTGAAAGAACATTTTTGTTTGCATTGAGAAGACTCATTGGTTTGCTCTTTGTTTTTTGCTTTCATTGAAAGAGTTGATTGGGTTGTTATTGCTTGATTCTTTATGATTTGATTTTTTGCTCTCTCATTGGTATAGTGAGAGTTCTTTTTGGAAAGTGAACAACAAGTTTTTCTTTCAATAAATTGTTTTTGTCTTTTAGAAAATATTGAAAATCAAAATTTAGAGATTGTTGAAGTCTTTGAAAAAGACACATAAAGAATTGTCATTTGCTAAATGATTGTTTGTGTTGGCATATGAAAGGAATTTTGCATTGTAGTACAGGGTTGATCTTGAAAAGTTCTATCTCTCCCATAACTAGGATTCATTGAACAAACAATGATACATTTCATTTTCATCCTTGCATCATTGGGTCAGAGTCATACAACATGAGTTTCACTTCCGTTACCTTTGAGTAAACAACAATTTTTAAAAACACTGCGTAATCTTAAAATTTATCTAGTAACTCTTTTCTAGGGCTCTTGTACACCAACATTTTGCTAGGCTAGTGCTTTGGAGTAGGAAGAGAGATACACTCTCCAAAATCTCAAAACACACAATAGCATCTTGAGTTAGGGAGTGTTAAATTCCATTTGCAACATATTGTCCTGGGAAGCCCTTCTAACACAAGGGTCAAGCACT
>ML819643.1:23033-33545 GCA_009831015.1 Picea engelmannii
GCTGTACTGTTGTTTGTGGTGACCTTAGTGGCCTTTCTCTCTAGGTTCTTACCCAAGGTGACTGTGGAGGGGAAAGTCTTCACGGTACCTGGAATTGACGTTGATCAAACTCACTCGGGCTCCTTGGAGGGTATACCCATGATGATGTGTGGGAGCTTGCACCAGGGTGTAAGTCCATTAAGCAGGTCGTCAACGTAAATTTTCCATCCTAGCCCTGCTCCTTCTCGTCTCGTTGTTGCGACGTTGGATTTCATCACCAACTAGTGGCTTCGAAATTAGAAGGTCTTGTTTGCTTGGTGCTTGTTTCCTAGATTTTGTTTACTAGCGCGTGTTGTTTCTCGAAGTTGACCATAGGAATTTCTTCATGGAGCTTGTTACTTGTTCACAATAGCTCCCCCATGTCACTCACGTAGAATGCAAGGTTTATCTCCAGAGCATCTGGATGAGTCACAACCTTTGCCTACAGCTACACCTGAGGATTCTCCTCAGCACGGTGACACTGCAGTTGTTACCACACCCCAAGTGGAATCAACTGATTCTCTAGAACCTTTCCGAATTACTAATACTAGAGAAGACTATTGAATTCGTCGTGGTGAATGACCTTTTGTGCGATTAAATTCTGCTGGAGACGTAGTTGTTACCTCTTCTGGATCACCCGTTGGGCCCTTTCCTGGTGAAGAAGGCCAAGATCCTTTTTGGTCAGCAGACGTCCACAGGCCGCTCTTTATTCCTGAGTCGCCTATCGTTTCTGAAATTAACCCTCCAGTGTTTTTTGAGACTGAGACGGTCCCAGTGAATACTACTTATCACTTTACTCTTCCTGCCGAGATGGCCCATCTCGCGAATACTACGAGTGTCCCAACCGAGATTACTACAACTAATCTTCCTCCTATTAACACACATCGAATGCCCAATGTCACTCCGACTTTACCCCTCGGATACCATGAGTTGAATGCTTTGTTGAATGCTTCCAATCCAACACCTACGCAAACCCCATCCGGTACTCCTGGTGGTCCTTCTGGGCATCCTATTCCCGGTTTTATTCCGATACTCCCTTGATTTCCTTTCGGCAATCCTAATCCTAGTGGCATTATACCTACCGTTGCACCAAACCTGCAGATTCCCGTTGGTGGACAAGGTGGTACGATTCCATTTCCTCCTCCCAGACACAATCCACTTACTATACAGCCTACGATTGGCACACAACTTTCGGTTGGAACTCCACCTATGATAGGGGGACCGACCCCACTTTTCAGACAAAATATACCTCCTGCTTTGGCCCAGTATTGGAATCAGATGCTACAAAATCTTCCTCAGACGACTGGGGGGAAACAACTTGTCCCTACTATAGGCCAACCATATCCAGGTATACCAAATCCTATTTGGGGTACGAATGCTCAAACTTATGTACCCACTCAAGGTTATAATCCTCCGAGTTACTATCCTCTCCAACCACCACCGAATCAGTCAGGGTCTTCCTATTATGGGCAGACTGCATATGGTCCTACTGGTTTGCCAAGAGGGCTTCCACCCCAAAGTCACCAGTACCCACAGGTGAATCGACAATTACCTTTTCTTGCTACTTTGGATTTGACAGACTTGTCTAGAATTCTAAATGATGCTATTCGTCACTCTCCCCAATGGCCTGCTATTCCAACCAAGCTTCCATCAGACATTCCGAAGTTCGATGGAAAACCGGGAGAGGACCCGAAAAATCATGTGATGACTTTTCACTTATGGTGTTCATCCAACTCATTGATGGATGACTCTATTCGTCTACGTCTTTTTCAACGAACCTTTATCGGTTCTGCTGCGAAGTGGTATATTGAATTGCCACGAGGTTTCTTCTCTAATTTCAACACCCTAGCTATGGATTTCCTTACACATTACCAGTTACCGATCCGTTATGATATTGGGACTGAGATTTCGACTTCTTTCAAACAGACTAAAGGAACTCATATTTCGGATCATATCCATGAGTGGCGATGACCTCGACGTCTCATTAAACTTGAACTCCCCGATCAGTTACTGGTCGAATGGTTTACAAAGTCCTTTGTGAATGAAATCGGTAAGGATATTGCCATGGGTGGCGTTGTCACAGAAGAGCAGGCTATAAGTCGTGCTCAATATCTTGATCTCGTTTATTCGCAAATGGGAACACTTTATGATTTATTAACTGAGTTACCTCATCCTGGTGCTTCCAGCACTTCAACTACTCCAGCTGCCTCACATGCAGCTGACGGTGTGATTGGTTCTGCCCAAGCCCAATTACATTCTATATCAAGCTCCAATCCTAAGTCTGCTACTTCTAATGTTAAAAATGCTCCGTCTCCTGCCACTTCCACTAGTAAAACTTCTGAGGTGAACTCCGTTCAATCTACCCCGACCGGTAAAAATAAATCCAAGAAAGGGAGAGGCAAGAATAAGGAGAGAAAAAATAATAATCAAATAGAGTAGCCTAAAAATACCCCTGTTGAAGATCGGGATAAGTGCAAACCCCGATACCCTTGCCTTATCTGTGGTGACGATCACTACACGAAGGATTGTCCACGACGTGCCGAGGTCACTAAGTTCCTTCAAGGAACACCTAAACCATCTACACCGACAGTCTTGTCCCAACCCTTCCCATCTCAACAACAGGCTCAGTTGGTCATCCATGACCAACCATCTACTTCTACCACATCATATGTTTTGATGTGTACCGGTGATTCTAAGCCAAACAACGTTGCACTCACGACTAGAGCCAAAGATTATACTCCGTCTAAGGAGAAGGTTGACGATTCACCTCCTACTTTGGTACAACCCTCTCCACCGACTCCACCTACAAACGGTCCTCTTCATCTCGAACGACCGAGCCTTGATACAATCTTACAACCCCCTAAGGGTGTTGTTCGCAAGTCGACTTTCAATCCTCATGCTCGTGCGGCCCAGAACTACAACATTGTGGAAGATCTGGCCCAGGCACCTTCAACAATGTCAGCCCTTGAAGTCCTTCAGTCTTGTCCTACACAACGGAAGGCACTGTTGAAAGCTATAGGTGGAATTGACCCTACAGACACGAATTTGATAATCTTTGACTTGGAAGATCACATTCCACGGTTATCCCCACAACTCATGTTCCAAATACAAGTTGTTGTCTCTGACAAGAACATTTGTCGAACTGTAATCGACGAGGGTGCCTCAACGTGTGTAATGTCTTTTGCTTGTTGGAAAGCCATTGGCTCTCCTCCCTTGAATGAATCACAAAATACTTTGAAAGCCTTCAATGGCTCTGGTTTTAAGACTTACGGTGTTCTTCCATCGTTACCTGTTACACTAGAAGGTAAAACGGTCCAAGTTGAAGTGGAAGTTTTCGATGCTCCCATTGATTATAATCTTCTGCTTGGTCGTAGCTGGATTGATTCCATGCGTGCGGTAGTGTCAACCCTTTTCCATGTAGTACGTTTTCCTCATCATGGCAAGGTAGTTACCGTTGACCAACTTGCCTTCTTTAATTCCGATACTCGTACTGGAAATGTGTTGTTTATAGCTAAGACCTCGTCGGGTTATGAGAATGTCGGTGTAGGCCTTTTAAAGGACTCTTCGTTAATGGGTACTTTCCCCATTCCTCCGCCCGATATTCCACGCCCGTCAGTTGCTTCTATCAATATGATCTCCACCGTGCCTCATGAACTTCCTGCGTCATATGACCCTTGGATAGTCCCTGACCCTGGAGATCACACTCGTTTCGGCGATGTCATGCCATTAAGTCCGGTTGAGTCTGCTTATCAGGCCATTCAATCGTCAACACCTTCTTCCTCCTCTCTTGATGAGTTGTCTCCTGATCCTTTCCATGTTATCTTTCCCACTGACGAGATGATCATGTCCGTCATGGAGGAAACCCCTTGGGACGATGGACATCATCGTTCCATACTCTTTCTGGAGCAACACACTCTAGAGAACTACCAACGGATTTCGGCTCTGTCGACCGTTGTTGTCATTTCCACGGTTCCTACGACTTCACACGATGTGTTTTCTGAAGGGAACCTCAGTAATATATCTCCCACAATTCCCATTGACATATCAGTTAAACCTGGGATAGTTGAAAATGTTCACATTGGAGCTTCGTGTTCTCCAGATGAAATTGTCACCTATACCTCTCTGTTCAAAGAATTTCGTGACATATTTGCCTGGAGTTACGAAGATATGCCCGGTATCGACCCTGCTATTGTTGTACATGAGATAAAGACATACCCCGGAGCTAAACCAGTCCGGTAGCGCCTTCGTCTGGTCCACCCACATAAAGCGGCAACAATCAAGCTTGAGGTTGAAAAACTTCTCAAAGCCGGCTTTATTTATCCCATGGCTCTGATAGAATGGGTTTCTAACCCTGTACCGATTCATAAGAAAGGTGGCAGTATTCGTGTATGTGTTGATTATAGGGATATTAACAAAGCCTACCCAAAAGACAACTTTCCAACCCCTTTCGTCGACCAGATTGTCGATGACTGTGCCGGCAGTGAAATCTTTTCTCTCATGGATGGTTTCTCCGGCTATAATCAAATTAACATCACTCCTGAGGACCAACATAAAACCGCTTTTATTTGTCCTTGGGGTACTTTTGCCTATAGGAAACTTCCCTTCGATCTTAAGAACGTTGGCGCGATGTTTCAACATGCTATGTCTTATGCTTTTCATGATATAAAGCATATCGTTCAACCCTATTTGGACGATTTACCAGCTCATTCTTTACGCCAAGTCGATCACCCCGCTCATCTCTGAGCCATTTTCATTCGTTGTCGGTTCTATCGTATTCGTTTAAATCCTCATAAATGCATTTTTTGCGTAGAATCCGGCTATCTTCTGGGTTTCATTGTTTCACGTCAGGGATCAGGGTGGATCCTCTTAAGGTTGAGGCGATTCTTAATCTCCCTCCTCCTTCTACACTACGTCAGTTGCAAAGTTTGCAGGGGAAAGCAAACTTTCTTCGTCGTTCCATCCCTAATTACACCGATATTACTCGTGGTTTTACAAGGCTACTAAAGAAAGATTCAGAGTTCGTCTGGGATACAATGGCCAACAATACTTCCGAGGCTTTGAAGTTGTCCCTCACGTGAGCTCCGCTGCTCTTTCCTCCTGATTATAGTCGTGATTATTTTCTGTATCTTGCTTCCTCTGAGTATACTATTGGCATGGTTCTAGTCCAGGAGGATGATAAGGGCGACGAGCATGTTGTTTATTACTTGAGTCGAAATATCACTTCAACTGAAATCAAATATCAACATGTTGAGAAACTGGCTTTGGCTGCCGTTCAAGCTGTTTAATGCTTTTGACATTATATTCTCTCAAGGAAAACTACCATGATTTCTCATTGCAACCCTATGCAACACATTTTGACACGTCAATTTCTAGGGGGCAAGTACTCCAAATGGATTGTCATACTCCAGGAGTTTGACTTGGAATTCGATCGTGCCACGTCTAAGAAATCCTTAGTTTTTGCTGAGTTAATATTTGATTTTCCTCACTCTGCCACGGAAAATGTAACAGTAGATTCATTACCCGATGAATCTCTTTTCCTAATTAGTACTGATGATCTTTGGTATGGAGATATCATTATATATCTCCAAACCCAGACTTCCCGACCTACTTTGTCTAGCTCTGAATGACGTCGCATCCATTATCAAGCACGTCGATACATTATTCTCGGCGATACTCTTTACCGTCGGGGTATTGACTCTGTTTTTCGACGTTGTCTGACTTTTGAAGAAGCTGAGAAAGCTCTGAATGACTGCCATTCCGGAGCATGTGGTGGTCATATGTCTGGGTATGTACTGCCCAGAATATCTTACGCGCAGGTTATTTTTGGCCTTCCTTGTTCAATGACTGCATTACTTCCATCCAGAAATGCCATGCCTGCCAGACCTACAACCAGAAAATTTGGTCACATCCTGCTCCTCTTCATCCTGTGGTCTCAGTTGGTCCTTTTGTGAAATGGGGCATTGATTTCCTGACATGTCACCCTTACTCGGCCGGGGGGCATGGTTACATCATCGTAGCTGTTGATTACTTTACAAAATGGGCCGAGGCGATGCCGACATTTGATAACACTGGAAAGACTACAACGTTGTTTCTTTTTAACCATGTCATAGCTCATTTTGGTGTTCCTCAAGCTATCGTTACTGATCATGGTAGTCATTTTAGGAATTTTATGATGTCTGAACTTACGGAAAAGTTGGGTCTTCGTCATGATAACTCAACACCCTATTATTCGCAAGATAATGGCCATGTCGAAGCAATCAACAAAGTTCTTATAACTATGCTTCGACGGATGATAGGAATTCATAAAACAAGCTGGCACACGATGTTTTTTTCGACATTGTGGGCATACCGGACATCTATTAAATCCGCTACGGGGTTTACGCCTTTTCGATTGGTCTATGGTGTAGAATCCATTCTTCCTATAGAATGTGAGATACCCTCTCTGAAGCTAGTTGTCGAACTTTTACCCAATACTTCTGTTGAAGAAGAGCGTTTATTGTATTTGATGCGATTAGACGAGACTCGACGTGACGCCACTCTAGTAATAGAAACCCAGAAGAAGCATGTCAAGGCACAGTATGACAAGCATGTCAAGCCTCGTGTTTTCTCTGAAGGCGATCTTGTTCTTCTCTATGAATAGGATCGAGATGTCTTAGGAGATGAGAAATTCGAACCAATGTGGCGAGGTCCTTATATTGTTCGCTGAGTTTTGGAAAAAGGAGCATATGAGCTGGTCGATTATGATGGTATCCCTTTGAGTGAACCCAGGAATGGGTTGTACTTGAAGAAGTACTATGCATAAGTCATTTGTGCACAAGTACTTGTATTTTTATGTATCATACTTTATGTGTGTTACTTTAGTTTGCTTTTGACGTTATCTGGTCTCTGCCCTTATGTGACGTTGTGTTTGATTGCCAGATGTTGGAGTCTTTGCTACCCTATATTGGCTTCGCTGATGGTGCTAGCCGTAGTACTCGGAACCTAGCTTCCGCTGCGTGGGCAATCTATGCCCCAACAAACGAACTTATATCTTTACGAGGTGTATGTCTTGGCCGTGCTACCAACAACATCACAGAGTATAGCACCATTATTGAATTATTAGTTGATGCTATCTCACTTGGAATTCATCGTTTGGTTGTGCGACTTGACTCACAGCTTATAGTACTACAACTAAGTAATATCTACTCTATTCGAAGTCCTACTCTGTTACGGGTATATTTGCGGATTCGCCTCTTGGAACGATATTTTGATCACATTGAATATCAACATATTCCTAGATCTCTTAATACATTAACAGATGCATTGGCTAATTATGTATTGGATAGACATTTAAATCATTTATAAATCAAACACAATGAAATTCACACATCATAAAGTAAACCGGTAGAAACCATCTGTATATATAACGATCAAAAGAGTTTGTTTTTTATAAAAAGTTTGTTCGAAGACCAAAATATCAAAAATTGAAGCTTATAGCTTCTACAAAGTAACGTCACGGATGACGTTCACAGTAACACACAACTTCTCTAGCAACTCTACGAAGCAGTCGACCCATAGTTGCTGATACCCCTACAGTGTGACGTTGATCGCGTCATGGAACCTCTTCCAGAGTCATATCTGGAATGTCTGCTGTCAGGCCCTCTAAATTCTGTTCCACCACCTGATAGTCTTCGGCATACTGTGGTGCTGCTGCTGCTACTTCTCCTCGTCACTGGATAGGAGAAGTGCCAGGAGGTCTATACGGTCCAACATCTATGTTATCAACAAACATTTTTGTGTTAGTCTTCGGATAAATATATAAAACCAAAAACATTTGAATATGATTAAAATTCAAAAATATTTAAAAAGAAAAAATGCGTGTACTTCTTACCCAGGTCACCCCACTGTGCGTCCTCAGGCAGTGCTAAATCAGGATCTCCTCTGAAATCCAACCCGGCATAGGCGTAGTCATCGACCATCAGCATTTGGTTTTGCAACCAGTCAAAGAAAATATTGTCATATTTGACGATTGGTCCAACCACGTGTCGGGCCATGAGACGACACCACCTCAACATCCTTGGATCTCTAGGACCCGGGAAGTCCCACTCAACCTGTAGTCTAAATACGGGGACCCTCTCAAGGAAGAAGGACACCAGCAAAGAACCATACCCAAATTTTTTCAATTCACCTCACCTGCATTTTGTTAATTGTCTTTTGATACTGCGCAGCACTGCATCAGCCCAGTTAAATACTTGGGGCTCAGTACACTCGATGGCGTACTGGAAGTAGCTCTGTAATGCCATATGGGGAGCAGAACTCCCAGCCATCCGAGAAATCGTTAAAATAATAGTGCGGAGAGTCAAGTCTGTTACTCCCCAGATCACCACTTTCCCTTTCTTTCTTTCGGCCTTGGGTACACAATATTGATTGCAGTATTCACTCATCTTTAATCCACTGCCTCTACTACCCATCAGACTGACATAATACCCACGTCTGGACAATCCAGTCAATAAGTATATGTCCTCAATGTCAATGGATAATGTGTGAGCCCTTACATTGAAAACCTGTTGATCTGGGTCCCACATACGGACCAGGTACTCCAGTAGTCTGACTTGGGCCCTCATGCCCAGGATGTAGAAGTATTTTAAGAGCCCACAATATCTCAGTGCAACTATGGTGGGAGGATGATTCTCGGCATTTGCATTATCCTCCTCATGTTCGCGTTCACGCCACTCGAGCACCATGATTGCTGGCTATTTATTTGCACAAAGAACATAAAAGAAGGATTAATGATTTTGTTCATGATCTAAATATTTTTCATTGGCTAAATATTTAAATTTTTTTTGGAGATTACGATTCTCGCAGGTGCCTCATTTGCACAGTGCGAACACCTCGCAGGTGGCTCATGGATCACCTGCGAGAACGCATCATTCTCGCAGGTACCGTATGGGCGGCTTACAAGAATGCCTATGTGTATGTAGGGTTCAAAAACCAACTTGAAAATGAAAAAATAACCAATGAAATCAAAAATTTAAACCATGAAAATGTCAAGAATGAAGAGCTTATCGTAATGATGCAGATGACTCGTCAAATGATCTCTTGTAGCTCCTGAAAATCAACGCCGAATTCAGAGGGTAAAAAGGGGGTTTTTGGAACTCAATAGTGAAAATGTGAAATGATATAGTACAAATGTGTATTTACTCATTTAATTTACTTTTTACTATGTCATTTTTGGGTTTTTATGTTTATCTATTGTCTAAACCTAATCACTAATATCAAGATGAGTGTAATGACTTGCATGTGTGTTGACAATGATGATTATATACAAGGGTATGGACATATTTTTCTTCGTAATGATGTGTTTTTGATTGTTTTTCATGGTTTTTACATAAAACCTTGAGCATCGTTTTTCTCCGTTCTTATGCTCGTAAATACAAGAGAACGTGATTGAGCATAGTTTTATCACTTTTTCGGGCTCAACAAGGTTATACGAAAAATAAACCCCCCTGGAGTCCTCTTTAAGCTCTTTTCAGACTCTCTAAACATGAAAAGATCACTGAGCGACCTTGCTATTTTCACGCTCAATAAAGTATTTGAAGTACGCGTCTGGCAAGTGATAATTTCTCTCTTTTTCGGTCTCATCCAGACTATGTTACGAAAAAGGAACTGAGAGAGTTCTCTTTTAAGTGTTTTTCCAAACTTTATAATCTTGAAAAACCTTCGAGTTTACTATCTCTGGACTCGTTAAACAAACATTGACAGACCCGTGATGGGACCGAACCACTCCTTCTTAGGGTTCGTTAAACATACTCCGAGGGACTTGTCCGAAGGATGAGCTTATATCAACAAGCATATGTGATCCTCTTCAAGCTTGCGTAAAAAGAAAGAGGTACTTGCCAGAAATGGTGGGGGAAAATTTGGGAAAGGGATATGTTTCATCTTTGTATTGATTGGCAGTAAGTGTCGCTCTTGAACATGACACTCCCTATTCATCATTTGAAACCAATTTGGGAAATCCATTTGTCTCTCTTCCGATTGATTACAAGGTCATTTCGTGTGTCGTATTTGAGTCAATGCTGCCAAATCATTGGTCGTGTCATTCATATGTTCAAGAGAAGTCCTTCTGAAACCTATATTGAGTCGGCCATCTACAGTTATCCATTCTCTCCATGTCAGCCTTCCCTGTGTCCAGTCCAATTTGCAACATGCTCTGTTTCACCTTCAAACTTTGTTACTCATTTCGTGTCATTGATGGGGGATACATCAAGGCCCTCCTATGACGAGTTTTGTTCCGTCGACTTCATCTCATTATCTGAAATCAAGACTTAGAAATTATTTAGTACCTTGGAGCTTGCATGCCTCAATGGCAAGCTTCCTCGCTTTCGACAGTGGGTTTACATCATTGACCCCTGATCGAAAGATTCCGTCGGATGTTCGACATCAACTCATTTATTCACACTCGATGGATTGTACTATGGTACCTTGGGAGTCATTGACATCAATGGTGATTTCCCT
>ML819643.1:75706-86918 GCA_009831015.1 Picea engelmannii
GGACCTGGAAATTTCTCTGGTGGACGTAGCCCACACTGGGTGAACCACGTAAATCTGTGTCTCTCTTGTATTGTGTGTCTTCTGTGTTTTGTTTCTGCATTTGTTTTATTTTATTGCTCCGCGGTCCTGTTTTTCTAACATAATGAAATGAAAACATCTATAATAATGGATTAAACATTAACAATCTATAGGTTACACGTATACTTATGTGCTTGATTTGAGAGTTACATGTTATGGTTATGGTGCATGCTTAATGTATGGTTGGTATATTGTTGATACATTGACACACGATTGAGGCACACCTTAGATGCATGGTGTTGGCACTTGAATTAGGTACAAATCTAGATGATGTTGGTGCATGGTTGAGGTAACTCTTGTATTTTTATGGTACATGCTTGAAGAATGTCATGATAGTGATTTTTCATGGTACACCTTAGTGATGTTATGGTACATTGATTAGTATCACATCTTGGCTATATTGGTATCTTGGTATTGTGGCTATCTTGGTTATGCTTGAGGCACTTTGTTAATGATATATTATGATATGGTGCATGGTTGATGCATGATATGATACATGGTTTATGTATTTGGTGTAGTACATGGTGTGGTATAGGATTGGTACATGATGTGGTATATGTTTGATGCATGATATGGTACATGGTTGATGCAAAGTTTGTTATAGGTTTTGGTGCATTGTTGATGCACATTTTGGTAGAGGTGTTGGTGATTGGTTGATGCACAGTTTGATACAGGTGCATGGTTGATACAGGTATATGTACATGGTTTGGTGATGGTATCCATTTGAGAGGATCCAGTTTTGTTGATGTTTAGTATTAGTATTGTTGATAGATTTATGATGGTATGTCAATGATAGTGGTGATTTGATGTGACAGGTTGACAGTGACAAGTTGATGTGATAGTGGCAATGATTGTGTTAGTGACAATTTGGTCTACACTTATATTTCAGGGAGAAAAGATGGGGAAAATAAAGGGGGTTGTATTTTCCTTCCGGTTGGTGCCGGAGAACACAGGGAGTTGGATATTCCTTCAGGTTGGAGCCTAAGAATCAATTATTTTTAGCCTCCTTCTTGTTGGAGCCATTGAATTCATGGATTTATAGATTCCTTTAGGTTGGATCCTGTAAATAGGGGGTTGTAGCCTCCTTCCAGTTGTAGTTGGAGAATTGGAAAGTTGATGGTTCCAAAGAATTTATTCTTTGATATATAAGAAAACATTCTGTGGTTTTCTCCCATTTGGGTTTCCACATAAATTATGGTTTACTGTGTATTTGATGTGATACTTCTTATGTTTATATTCTCATGATACATTGAATGCAATCACAAATGATACATTGATGATATATTACTGATAAGATTGAAGTGTATATATTGTGGTTAAAAGTGGTAAAAGTGCTCATATTGATTGACCCGCCCCTCTTAGTATTCCAGTAGTTTCTTCAATATAATAATGAGATCAATGTTATTTCCAGTTATGACAAGATCATCAACATATACAAAAATAATCAAAGTGTTTCTATGGGTATGGAGAAAATATAATATGTTATCATATTCACAACATTTGAAACCAAACCGAAGAAAGAAACTTTTAATATTGGCATACCAAGATCAGGGAGATTGATTCAAATCATAGAGAGACTTCTAAAGTCAAAAAACTAGGTTAGAGTTTGTCATAAAACCAGGAGGCTATTCCGTGAAAATTTCTTCAGATAGTTTGCCATGAATAAAGGCACTCTTCACATCCATCTAATGGGTCTTCCAACCAAATTGAGCAACAATAGAAAGAATCAGTCGAATAGAGTTCATCTTCAAAATAAGGGAAAGGGTCTTAGTGTATTCGATTCAGTCTTGTTGATAAAAGGAATTCACAACCAAGCGAGATTTATGTTGTTCAACAAAAACTTTAGAGGTAAATTTGGTCTTGTATACCCATTGCCACTTCACAAAGTTCTTCTCTTGAGGTCAAGGAACTAAATTGCAAGAGTGATTCTTCAACAAAGAATCCATTTATGTCTGCAACCTCCTCCCATTCAATTTGTTCTTGTGCATATGATTAGGTAACAACATTAGAGGTTTCAAGCACACAATTCATCAAAGAAACATTGGCATGCTTCTTGTGACTATGTGTTTGTCGACCTGGAGAAATATCATTGACATCGGGAATAGAAATTTCAAGTGTCTTGTAATCCCATCTGGGTAAACTAATCCAGGTGGATATCGGTGTCCACCCACCTTTTCCAATTGGCTCAAAACAACTTTCTGGCAATTTTGGCAATTTACTATTTTTAGCAGGTTTTAACTTCTGGGGCCATTTTGAGGGCCTAAATGAAGGTTTTTCGAGATAGAGGTTCTCAATTATATCCAAAGGAATGATTGAGCCCCCAAAATGAATCTACTCAATGATACCTTTCCAACGAGCTATCATACGCCTAAAACAAAGATCGTATGCAAAAGTTACGACCCCGGGAAGTTGATGTACTAACTTACCCAAACGAGGCCCACATGACTTTTGGCGCTTCATCTCCTAGGGTTAGGTTTCTGGATGTCTAGGGTTTTTGGCATTCCTGGTTATTGTAAAAATGCCTTTAGAGCCTCATTGTAATCATCTTCTTGCGAATGCGAGTAGCTGTCACATCTCTTCTCAGAGATAAGCTGCCACCATTCTAGCGAGTCTTTCACTCTGTATTTTTACAGTCTTTGTACATTTCTTTCATTAATAGAAATTGTGTATTAATGTATATCTGTGTTTATGGTTGCATCTCTGATACATTTCTGTTATATTATTGGATATACACGATATCTCTGTGCATTTACTTATTATATCTCCACTCTCATTTCGTGCCAAAAATAATCTGGATCAGTGGTATCAGAGCAGGCTGCTCTTGATCATTTTTTTCAGTGCATGTCCCTGACAAGGTATGAGTATAGAAAGTTGGGTATCGATCTTGTCTCTCTTGAAGACAATCGCTCTTGAACACCCAAGAAACCCTCAATGGTGGAAGAAAATAAAAACGATGGAGCAGACGATCCTATCAATCTGTTGCTTGAGAAAGCTCTCACGCGATAGAGGGATGAAATGATGGAGAATTTTTCCCACATCCTTAAATGCCTGCCAACAACATCAGACACATCTTCATCAAGCAACCACTTTGGAGGCATCTCGCCTTTCAAGGTACAAGTTAATTTTGATATTCCTGTATTTGAAGAACAGATAGATGCAGAAGCCATAGAAAAATGGTAACTCTGCTAGAAGGTTATTTCTCTGTTCACAATTTTTTCGACAAAGAAAATATCACCTTCGCACTCCTTAAATATCTCCCTCATGTCAAACATTGGTGGGAAACTTACTGGGAGAAAAGTTCCATAGAGGAGTCAGGAATATATGGGGCCAATCCCACTTGAGATTTTTTTGTGGATGCGGTAAAGGAACAGTATTACCCTATTGGCAACTATGAGGACCAGTACATGAGATGAACCAAACTGTGGAAAGAGAGGGGCCAAGCAGTTCTGGAGTTCACCAATACCTTCCATACCTTGCGCACCAAGCTGGGTATCAAATACTCCAAGCGACATTTGGTTTTGAAATACCGTGAGGTTCTACATAGATACACCCAGACTGAAATGGATTGTTTGGACATCTCATCACTCAATGTTGCTTATCGATATGCTATTAAAATTGAGCAAAAATTTAAGCACCAACACAAACAGGAATTCGGGTCTGCAAATCTGCAACAACCAAAGTATGACAAAGACGACCCTAACAAACAGTCTCCCGAAAACTAGTCCAAGACAGAGGAAAAGAAGGGTCACGGGAAGACAAAGAAAGACACCGGAAAATGCTGCGAGTTCCACAAAAGCCTCTGGCACAACACTGATGAATGTCGCTCAAAACAGTCATTGGTGGCCGAGATCAAAGACAAAGAGCCCAACCCTAATTCAGAATCTAATTCTGAAAATAATGGTAAATGACAGATCATTGACGCGGACCCCACTACTATTGTCACGACCACAACAATTCAACCATAAGAACCAACAGATCCTGAAGAGGGGGAGCACCTTTTTCATTCACAAATGTGGGTGAAGGGGACCCCACTGCATTTTATTGTTGATAGCGGAAGCCAGAAGAACCTCATCTCAGCATAGGCTATCAAATAGTTTGGATTGTCGACAACACCACACCCGTAGCTGTACAACATCGGGTGGATTCGACAAGGATGAGATCTCTGTGTCAGCCAATAGTGTCGATTATCATACGACATCCAAACCTTCAAGGATGATGTATTATGTGATGTTTCCCCACTGGATGTCTGTGATGTTCTCTTGGGCCAACCATATATGTGGAGACACCATGTTGTTTATGAGTCTCGACCCTGTAGTGTCATTGTTACTTTGGGGGGTCATATCTACAGAATACCAAAGGTAGTTCCAACTATTGTTCCACCTAAAAAGTGTCGCAAGGTAGTATATCATACTGCAAAATTCAACTTCTTCACAATTTGTTCAAAAGGGGAACAGAAGGACACTACAACCCCTACAACCTTGCCCCCTGCACCTTCTATCCAATAGAAGCAAGTCGACAAGGTTGCAACAAATAACAAGGAGCCCTTCTGCACACCTTCCTTTCATGTAGCTCGACTTGTTGAACAACCTCAGCTTCAACAGGTTCATGACAGACTTCCACAAAATAAGCAGCGTGACGTCTCCAACAATACAAGCAGTTCACCAAGATGCAGATTCAACAAATGTTTTTTCCTCTCCCCCGGGAACTCAACGCGATGGAGACCATTTCTTCCTAAGGAGGGAGGATTGATCCAAGTGGATATCGGTGGCCACCCACCTTTTCCAACTAGCTCAAAACAACTTTCTAACAATTTTGGCAATTTACTATTTTTAGCAGGTTTTAACTTTTGGGGCCATTTTGAGGGCCTAAATGAAGGTTTTTCAAGATCGAGGTTCCCAATGATATCCAAAAGAATAATTGATCCCCCAAAATGAATATCCTCGACGATACCTTTCCAACGAGCTATCATACGCCTAAAACAAAGATCATATGCAAACGTTACGACCATGGGAAGTTGATGTACTAACTTACCCAAACGGGGCCCACATGATTTTTGGCACTTCATCTCCTAGGGTTAGGTTTTTGGATGTCTAGGGTTTTTGGAATTCCTGTTTATTGTAAAAAGGCCTTTAGAGCCTCATTATAATCATCTTCTTGCGAATGCGAGTAGCTGTCACATCTGTTCTCAGAGATAAGCTGTCACCATTCTAGCGTGTCTTTCACTTTGTATTTTTATAGTCTTTGTACATTTATTTCATTAATATAAATAATGTATTACTGTATATATGTGTTTATGGTTGCATCTCTGATACATTTTTGTTATATTATTGGATATACATGATATCTCTATGCATTTCCTTATTATATCTCCACTCTCATTTCGTGCCGAAAATAATTCGGATCATAGACAAGAAAGAGTTGAACTGTTGTTCATTATAGAAGATTGGATATAATTCATAATAGCTTCCATTGATAGAGATGGAAGACCAGTTGAAATGGAAATTGACTAACTAGTTGACTCAAAGGTCGAAGGTCCAGTCAAAATAAGAATAGAGTTTGATTGTTTATTCAAAGGATTGAAAAATGGAATAGGATAACTAGAGTAAAAAACAACATTAAAGAGATAATCGTGTAACAATATAGAGGAGGCATTCAAAAACTTGTTGCGATGAATTCTCATCAAACCATACATTTTGTATGATAATTATTTGTCATTTGACATGTTCAAGCAATCAATAGGCTTTAGAATCTTCAGAGTATCCCATCATTACACAATCGTGACTCTTTGCATCCAATTTATTTTTGCAATCATTGGAAATATGAGCCTAGGAAACACATCCAAACACACATAGGTGTCTGATGGAGGGATTCCTTCCACGCCATAATTTTACTAGAGTTACCAAAGGAACAACTCGAGTCGATATGCGATTGAGAAAATAGTTTGCATAATAGACATCTTTAGCCCATAATTGAGGAGGAAAATCTTTGTCCTGCAAAAGACATCTAGGAATTTTGACTAACGTATGATTCTTGCATTCTGCAATTCCATTCTACTAAGGTGTATGAATAAATGACTACTACCAGTCAATGCCATATTGAGCCAGACATTATTTAAAATTTTGATTCACATACTCACCACCATTTTCTGATATCAGGCACTTGATGGATCGACCACATTTCTTTTCAACAAAGGCTCTAAATTCTTTGAACTTTTCAAAGACAAGATTACTTTTCTTTAGAAAGTAAACCCAAGTAAAATGAGAGAGATCATCAATGAAAGTTAATATATATATTTCACATTCTAAGGAAGGTAGATTGATGTAGTAGAGATCATTGTGAACCAACTCTAGGAGGTTATGTTCTCACCACACTTTGTTAGAGTCAAAAGGTGTTGGATGATGCTTCCCAAGAACAAATCCTTTAAAAAATCCATTAGGGGGAAAATTTTTAGGTAAAACAACAACCATATTCCGAGTTTCCATTTACTATAGAATTATAAAATTTATTTTTTTGAGTCATTCATGCTACGATCGACTTTGTTCATCAGTGTGAGAAAAAAGAGCAATCAATTTGGGTTCAAATCGATTTGTGTCACAAAACGTATACAAACTTTATGTTAGGTTGAGAAATCTTCTGGCGACAATCAACCAACCTTTCTTCAAATCTCTAACAAAGAACCAATCTAGAAAAAAATCCACAATCTTACATGTCTAAGGTAACTGCTAATCCGAAAAATAGATTGGCACTGAGGTTTGGTACATGATAGACGTCGAAAATTCTCCCATGTTGACATGAAACATCACCCTGGCCAACAATGTCGAGAGATAAATCATAAACAACATATATATTTCTCTCCATAGATTCATTTAAGGATGTGAACAAGGAAGAATCCTTATCCATATGATGATTTCACCCATAGTCTGTTGGAGTTACTTCACACACACCTAGGATTTATTTTTCCTAAGGTTATTCCTTGTTTATTAGTAATAATTAGTCACTATCCAGTCTCCTATATTTTAGGGGAGAATATTCCACCTGGAGAATATTCTCTTTCAGTTGACATTTCAGTTTGAATAGTTGATTTGAGTTTAGATGTTGCATTGGTTTTTTCACCATGCAACATTGGGATCATCACCAACTCACTACTCTTTGTTCAGTTAGTTAACTGAAGACTAGTTGACTAGTTAACTCAGCTAGGTGGTAGTTCACTCTCGTAACTGCCTGAGCGACTAGACTAGGTGGAAGTTTACTCTTGTAACTACTGGTGTGTGTCCATATCAATATATACCACCACTATGGCTCATTGGCTACTCATTTATTCTATATATATTGTAAATTATTCACTCTTTGAGTGTGGAACACGGTTAATGAGAATTCTTCCATTCTTTCTCTCCTTCTTCTTCTTTCTCCAATTCTCTCTACAAATGTGTGTATTATTGTTTATATAGATATATTCTGTGCAGGTTTAACACATTTACATGGTATCAGAGCCGAAAGACTACTAATAAAAAGCTACACCAAATCATTTTTTGTAGGTACAAAAGATTGAAGACAACAAAAAGATGGATTATTCATCGGAAATACTTCTCACGCCTCATAACTATTTGGAATGGAAGCCAAAAATTATGATTCATCTTAGATGCAGAGGCTTATACCAAATAACCATGGCAATGGAGGTAGAGCCTGATTCTGTCAATGAGAAGAATGACTTTCTCAATAGACAAGATATGGCCATAGGAAGTATCGACATGTCTGTTTCTCCTGAACTTTTCCATCAAGTATATGAAGAATCACAAGGATTAACTCCAAATGAATTATGAACCATATTGGAGATTCTATTTGGGAATAAATAATATTGTGAATATTTCATGCAGGAGGTCGAACAGATAGAGCCAAAAGAGAAGCCATCAGAAGACCAAGCCTCTTATTATGAAGAGTCTTCTACAAAAGTATTTGCAGAAATTTGTATTTCATTAATTGAAGATGATGTCTACTCCATTTCAGATTTGTTTTCTAAAATTCATGTGGAAGATATATGGCATGCATCTCAAGAGTCATATGCAAACACTTTTGCATGCACCATGCATGCATCTCAGAAGTCAAAAAGGGAGCCACGCACATCAGACGCCATTATGATATTTTTTGAGAAAAAATTGCAAAACCAAATTGGATATTTGAATTCTCTTGGGAAAATATCCAATTTCAAAAAAACAATCGTCCGAAACAGAGTCCAGAAAGTGAAGTTATGATCATTTTAAAATCAACAAAATTTCAACATTTTTCTGGAAACGACCGCACAGTTTTCAAAATTTCATCCAAAATTTATTTGGATATTATTCATTAAAAGAAGATAAAGTGGATATGTGTGGAAATATCAATGATGCATATACTTCATCAGATCCGTGCAGACATCTACATCTTCAACAAAATATTCAAAGAGCACAAACTTGCACAGTTGCAAGGTCTTCTTGGAGTGAAGGACATGGTTGCTTAGCAACTGCCTTTTGTTCCTTATCATTTTTTATTTTATGCATTGTAATTTGAGGGGGGGGTTTGTTCCCATGAGGTTTTCCCTCTTTCCTCATTTAATTCAGTGTATCTTTTGTATTTGGGTACCTAACATGGCCTCGTAGACGGGAACCATTCTTTATTTTCACCATAGTGATGTTTAGGGGGGGCGTGTTGGAGTTACTTCACACACACCTAGGATTTATTTTTCCTAAGTTTATTCCTTGTTTATTAGTCATAATTAGTCATTATCCAATCTCCTATATTTTAGGGGAGAATATTCCACCTGGAGAATATTCTCTTTCAGTTGACACTTCAGTTTGACTAGTTGAGTTGATTTTAGATGTTGCATTGGTTTTGTCATCATGAAACATTGGGATCATCACCAACTCACTACTCTTTGTTCAGTCAGTTAACTGAAGAACACTTGACTAGTTAACTCAACTAGGTGGCAGTTCACTCCCGTAACTGCCTAAGCGACTATACTAGGTGGCAGTTTACTCTTGTAACTACTGGTGTGTGTCAAGATCAATCTAGACCACCACTATGGCTCATTAGTTACTCAATTATTCTCTATATATTGTAAATTATTCACTCTTTGAGTGTGGAATATGGTTAATGAGAATTCTTCCATTCTTTCTCTCCTTCTTCTTCTTTCTCCAAATCTCTCTGCAAATGTGTGTATTATTGTTTAGCTAGATCTATTATGTGCAAGTTCAACACATTTACATAGTCGACTACACTTTCATTCTACGTAGAATGATACAACAAGGCTTGAGAAGTTCCAAATTAGAAGGTGAAATTATTAGCAGGTTGACGAACAATTGACACGTCTCTTTCAATATGTTTGACCTTCTCCTTTAGGTTGTCTCTGTTGGATTACTGAGAGAGGGGGTGAATCAGTAATAGAGAAATAATAATCCTTTTTAAACCAAATAATCCAAGTGTTATATCAATGTAGAATTATCATCCAATAATGATAAATGAACAAATGAACAATCATACACATACACAGTACACCAGTGTTTTACGTGGAAACCCAAAGCGGGAGAAAACCATGGAATGATTTTTCTTATATGTCTTGAAGAATTACATTCATTAGAAGCACAAACTTCCTTTGTTTTCCAGCTTCAATTGGAAGGAGGCTCCAACCCCCTAGTTTCTCAGGCTACAACCTGAGGGAAGTTCCAACTCCCCAATTCTTTGGCTACAACTAGAAGGAGGCTACAACCCCCTATGTTCTCCGGCTACAACCAGAAGGTGGCTACAACCATCTGTCCTTGCCCTATCCAACCGCCCTGAAGTAGAAGTAGAATGATAAAACCATTGTCACACTATAACTGTGAGATATTCCTCTATAAACATGTACCAATAAACCTGAACCATGCATCAACCTGTACCTCAACCTGTACCATAAACAAGTGTATCAACCATGCACCAACCTGTACCAAACAACCTGTAATCAAGATGTACCATAAACAAGTGCAACCAATCATGTACCAAGTATGTACCAATCATGTGTCAACTACTCATCAACTGTGACTCATCAATATGTACCAACATCATCAACTATACACCTCACATATGTGCCAACTCATCAACTACTTGTCTCAACCATGTACCCAACATGTACCTTAACCAAAATTCCTCATCAATTTCATCATCCAAATATGATTTGTAACTCTTTAATAGACCTAGTGTATATGATCACATACTTGCAAACCTTCCTTAACTTTAACAACAAGAGACTAGCATTTTCATCAAACTTTTCTTTAGTCTCACATGACTAGTTTTGGATTAGTCAACAACCCTAACTTGAAATAATCATAACTTTGTATCTGTAATGAATAAAAATATGAAAATTATAAACAATGTTCTTCAGTGTGTTTTATTCAGTTCCTCCAGGTGTCACTACTTGGAACCTCTTATAAAAAGAGTTATAGCAAAAATGGCATACCTTGTTGAACTTTGGCTTATTCTAGAGAGAGACCTTGTAGAGTGTGTCCCGCACGGAATATTTGTTGAATCGATCTGAAACTGTTACAAATAATACTAAAGAATCTAATCTAACCAAAACATCTAGCATTACTGAATTTGGATCTGTTATGAATAAGTTATGATGTTTTTACCCGAAACACCTTTTTTAGACTAGTTTCAGGACTAGCCACAAACCCTATTTTCCATGGAGTGTAACTCCAAAAATAAAATGAAACACATGATGAATGTTTTAACACATATACTTGGATATGTTTCCTCAATGAAATAGAAATTTCACGGTCTGAATCATTATATAAAAAAATTTATTGCGAAAATGGTGATATGACCTATAAATAACATACCTTAGAAAGCATCATCAAATTTTTTTATCCTTCCTTGAATTCCGGCCTTATTTTCTTCACCTTCCCTCAGAAATTAGGCTTATATATCCTTTGGTTACCTCATACACCTATAGATATTCAATATTCTCAAGTGTGATCTAAAAAGAGAGAGTCTTGCCTCTTATTTATACTCTCCAAGTAGCTTCCTTAAAAACATCTTCTAGGTCACTTTGTCCACTTTCCTTATTTTAGGGTTAACCCACTTCTAATTTCTCCATTAAATTTATTATTTAAATAATTTATTTTGT
>ML819643.1:87018-100343 GCA_009831015.1 Picea engelmannii
TGAGGAGTTATGTGACGTTCCACATACCACCAAAAATGGCATGACAAGAACTATACATATAGGATAGTTTCATTGAAAAATTCACTGACCTTCATGCTTTCACCATAAGGGGACCACTTTGGAGTTCATCCATTTGTACTTATTATCAATCATGACAAGACAATAATGAGTCATCTTTACATCAAACAAACTTGGGTCCATTACCCAAAATTTTGTGCTATGGGGATTTCTTCAAGGGTTGACATCAATGACAACCAACCTTAATCAACAATCTCTATTCTTATAGAAGACTTTTTCCACATGTCCAATCTTTCCAAAGTACTAACATGTCTTTTTCTTTCGATTTTGGCAGGTTGCATCTGTTTTCCATTTATGTTTTTGGTCGAGGAATCCGGGTCTTTGTATAGGGGTATCAATCCATCCTCTTTCCTTCTTATTCAAATTCCCCCCTCTCTTGATCAAGTGGGCTTGATGTTTACCACCAAGATTTCCTTCATCAAGTAATATATGCTGATCAATGATCAATAGGCCATAGAAAGATTCAAAAGTGTAATCCTTACCATATTCCTTGTGTGCCTACCATTTGGTGAGGAAAGTCAAAATGAACATGTTGAATGGTGTCCTCAAATTCATTAGGACCAACTTGATGTGTTGTTCATATTTCTTCTGATAATTCTTTCCATATTTTCCCAATTTCAACTACAATTCCTTCACATGTACCAAATTGTCCTCTATTATGTTGAAAGAATGAGGATATAGAGAGATCAATTATTTCTCCAATTGCATGATGTGGCTTTCATTGACTATATCAAATACAGACTTCAACTTCTTCTAGAATTTATGAGCGCAGTCAATTCCACTAATGTGAAACCGAATATCCCGCGAGATATAGGTCATGATGACCCCCACAACCTCATCCTTCTTTCCATCAACACAAAATATTGTTTGATCTTATGTTGGATCTAGAATAGAAATCTTCATATATTTCCACATTCCTTAACTCTTCATTAGGTTTTCCATTTATGGTGTCCATGCTGCATAATTTGAACCATTCAAAACTACAAGATTGATATTTGAAGCCATATTCGATATCTAGACAAATATGATCTATTTCCACAAGTTACAGTAAGAAAGTTACTGACCCATATTAAATAACACAACAAATCCAACTCAACATGATTTGTGAACAACGAGAAAGTTCACAACCAGTCGCTCGAATACTATGTTAGAGATTTGGCGTAACCTAATAAAAAATAAATAAATAGAACTATAGATAATCGAAGAGGAATAAGTTTCAAAGATAATAGGTGGTGTCTAAAGACACTATTACAACACTTAAGCATAATGCATTGTGATCAAAACATCACAATGCATATTGAACATGAACACCATGTTCATCATTGGAATCTAATATGTATTGTTCTTATTGATAATGGCCCATTAGGTTTTATATTTATAGCTTCAAGATCTAACCAACTTCCTCAGAATCAAGGAGATTGTTTCCATATATAACCGTCGATGGTTAGTGTTGGGTCTGTCAAATCTTCACCTTCTAGTTGGCTCAACAAGGATTCTCAAGACAACCATCCATGCATCCAATTCATATTTGATTGCTTGGATGACCAGTCCACCAATTGACTCTCTTCGATTGTTGGTCAAGGATAATTTTACGGATGAGAATTTATCTCAAAATTTAGAAACCTTGGTAAATCTTACTTATCTTTAATATGCAAACTATAAAATGTTTGGCTATATTTTTGCAAAAATATTCAAATTTTTAAGGATTTTATATAGTTTCTATAAAATTTGGGTTATTTTTAAGGTAAAATAATTGTATTCTATAGAATTTGGGTGAATCATTTTTAGAAAAAATGGAAATCGACGAATCAATTTTTAGGAAAAGCATGGAAATTATCCCATGGGATAAATTTAGCCCCTAAAATTTTCCATGTTGTTGGTTGTTTTTCCAAACGACATGCTTGTCGACTACTTGACCGACTGGTGTAAATTTTCGATCTATCGCTCGACCGACTATTTAAAGATGTTGGACAACTGACTATTTAAAGATGTTAGATGACTACTAACCGACATATTCCAAGAGAAGTGTGATGAAACATCAAAACCTAAGGTTCCACCATATGTCTTAGAGGTCTTTGAGTTTTGAATTCATTGCTCAATACATTTTTGAGTGCAACTACTCTCTGGCTTCTAGATTAATTAACTGGCTTATTCTTTTGGTTTGTAAAATGAGTAAAGATATCGTATTAAGAGGCATTAGTATCCTACACAAAGATGACATAATTTCCCATTGCTTGAAATTCTCTCGCCTTTGACATCAACCCATTAATGAGAAACCCTTTATCTAGAAATACATTTTCTTAATGGAATACGTAAATTTTTCCACTCATATATGTCTATTAACAACTATCACATTCAAACCATGTCAATTAGAATCATTATGACCAAACATGTTATGCAGAGGCATTACTGCATTGGCTCACATAGATTTTAACGTTGAATTCAATCATGATATGTGTGGGAAATAGAGGAGATGTAACAACAATCAAGGTGGATGCAGAAGGTGAGATTTATACCATGATAAATTTGTTGATCTACAATAGAAGCAAATATAGAACAAGATACAAGCAAATGAGAAAACACATAGTTGGCACAATGTTTTTACGTGGTAAAACCCTATACATGGAAACATCCACGAGACAATGATATTCAATTAATATTATTCAAGGGAGATAATACATCAGTTAGACCACTCACGCTCATGCATCTCAAGAACTCTCACATCTCACTCTCACTGCCTTAACAAGATTACATATATATATATAGCAGTCTTCACTCAGTTACAAGAAACTGATTACATTTAATGTGCCTCTATCCCTATTCTAAATCTAGTTGATTTGATCCAACTAATTACAGAATAATAGGGGACAAAAAGTCTGCCCAATATCTAAAAACGAGTGTAAATTGGTTGGCATTATCCAACAATCTCCACCTTGACAACAATTTACCTAAATATCATTGTCTAATTTATTCATCACCTATGCTGCAAGCCAAGAGAAGTCAAGCACCATTGCAACTTCTCTAATTAAACTGGTTTCATGATCTCTCCTATGTGACTTGCACGAGTTTGGATTTCCCGAGGGGTCACTCCACCTCCAACATGTCTTTCACAACAGTGTTTTGAGACATATGTAGTGATAGATCTCCTTCTATCCAAGACACCTGTAAAATATACATTACAATTATCAAAAACTATCTCAGTGTAACCATTATAGGTGACATTTGTGCTTATCAAACATTGAAGCACACATTTCATTGCAACACCTGAATCTGTCATGTATCTAACAACATCATTAGCATGTGAAACATCCGGTCTTAACCATTTGATCACATACAATAGACCTCCTACTGAACTTACAAGAGACATAACCTTTTCTTCTTTATAGACAGGACCTATGCTTGAATAAAAATTATAATGGAAATCAAGAGGGATAAAAAATGGTTTTAGAATGTTCATAATGAACTCCAACCACAGCTTACCATTACCATCTCTGTGTCCTTCTATGCCCATAATTTGTTTTGATGGTCCTTGATCCCTCATCTGAATTGTCCTGTCCACCTGAGTCATTTTCTTACTGATTTTATCCATGCTTCGGCTTGCATCGAGCATATCATCAACAAATAACATCAAGATTGTGAATGTACTATAAACTGTATAGTCATTCTTACCCTTTTAAAAATTATGACTCACTATGAAGGATTCAAACCTCTTGTATATTTTCCTGGGTACCAATAGGCCATACAATGAATTATCTAGCATGCAAACAAATTTACCACTACAATCTTGAATCAACCCTTTTGGTTGTTCCATACATACTATATCTCTGTCAATGCTGACCTTGTGAGTAGTAGGATCCCACACACAACATCCCTTTATACCACCATCATAATTTGCAGAGATATAAAACAAGCAGGAATTCAGAAACAAAGATTTTAAGTCTGGAAATGATTTACCGCTTACCAGTACCTTCCATTCTTTCTTTCTCTTATGACCTTGATGCTTCTGCCATAAACAAGAAGGTACATATGTCACTTCAAATGACACTTCAGTACTCCCTTCTAGCTTATAAAGGTTATCAACCTTTCTTGCCTTCATCACTACTAAACTACCTTTCGACAATGTGAGTGCTCTACCTTGACCTCTATACTTATATCCACAAGAATCCAACACTCCTAATGAAATCAAATTTGATTTAATATCAGGTACATATCTAACATTCGTTAATTCCCTAACAATACCATCGAACATCCTGATTCTAATATTTCCAACCCCAACAGTTTTACAGGGAATACCATTTCCCATAAACACTACACCCTCATCAACAAATTGGTAAGAAATTAACCAATTTCTATGTGAGCACATGTGGTGGGAGGCACCTGAATCTAACTGTCATTCTTCTTGATATTGTAAATTACTAGAAATAGATAAAACTTCCCCAATCATACCTGAATTTGTTACAACCCAATTTGCTTCCTTCGTAGAGTTTTCCTCGGATTCCTTTCTTTTGCAACAGTCTTTCTTGAGATGTCTTGTTTTTCCACAGTACCAACATTTTGGTTTACCCTTTCTGTGTCTTGAATTAGATCGAGAAGAAATTCTCTGATTCTTCTCTTTAGTTAGACCTCTGACTAGCATCACCTCTGAAGTTAAGGTTTCTTGACTAGATTTTCTCCTCATCTCCTAATCCAACAAAGATCCCACAACAGATTCATAATCTAAAACATTTGTTCAGATAAAGCTAATAAAGGTGACTAGATTATCCCAAGACTCGGGCAACGAACACAATAATGTAATAGCCTTATCTTCATCTTTGAATTTAACTTCCATACTAGTCAATTGAACTATAAGGGTATTAAAGGTATTTAAATGGTCAGCAATTGTTGTACCTTCTTTCATCCACAAAATCTACAACTGTCTCTTCAAGTAGATCCTACTCGTCAAGGACTTCATCATATATAGACTTTCCATCTTGCTCCATAAGCCTGATGTTGTATCCTCTCCTACGATATTAAACATAACATCATCTGCCAGACATAAATGAATGGTACTAAGAGATTTTGCATAAAACTCTTCCCATTCCTCATTCGTCATGGATTTTGATTTATTTGACTCTCCTTCCAGTGCTTTTTCAACCCTTGTTGCACCAACAAATTCTGCATCTTGAGTTTCCAGATTTCAAAGTTGCTTTTACCGCTGAACTTTTCAACTTCAAACTTCGAACATTGAACTTTTTCCATTAGCACAAACTCTCAATAAATAAATAAAAGAACTTCTTTGTAATATGGAGGAATATTTTATAGTTCAAAAGTGGAACCCCCAAAAAATGTGTTAATATTACAATTATCCACTTAAAAAAAAAATCCCATCCATATAAAAAACATCCTCCACTTAAAAAAATTCGATCATAAGAAATTCGTTCACCTTATAAGAAATTCGAGCATAATGTTCTTAATGCAAAACAAAACATTTGCATACCAATGCTTTTTCACTAGATCGAATGGTCAACGCTGACTAAATAACCTGTCGTTTTTCCTTCCTTTCCATGAAAAATCATAACACCCTAAAAAACCCTTTAATAATTTGTGGTCACACCTTTGTAAGGGAGAATTCTGAGAATTCGCAACTAGAAAAAAAATGGTCGCTCCTGTGCAATGGAGAACCTCGATGAAACGTCCCTGGCCATCAACACTTGTTGGGCAACACTACTACGGAATACCTTGTCTTGAACAGACTAGCTCTGATACCAAATTGTAACGTCCCCGACCATCAACACCCGTTGGGCAACACTACTGCGAAATACACACACACACACACACATAACATGCATATTAAATGAATTTAAATCAAATAATGAAGAGTTACTGCTACCATACAGACTCAAATGGAATTAACAGTAATTCATACATGCAACAGAATACATGATAACATTTCAAAAGCCACAGACATGTATAACATATATAATTAAGCATGGAAATGGTACCTATCTTTTAACTGGAGTAAAAGCACCAACTGTGTGCAGACCTTCCACAAACCTCCCAGCCTTAGACCACACTGCTCATCACTCTCAGCAATAGGTCACCCCCGAGCTGGGACTAAAATACACCGGGCAAGGGATTCTTAGGCTAGGAAAGGTCAATAGGAAAGTCACATAGTTAATAGGAAGGATTATCTCCAAAGAGCCACTTACGCCCACTGCTCACAGACTCTCATTCCCCACATGTCTGTCCCACCCTAGGAGTATACACCTTCACTATCACACAATCCATCGACAATTCCACCTCTCTTTCCTTGGGCTTCAACAATAGGCCAGACCAGAATTCTCAGAGCTCTGTAGTAGCTACGAGACTCGTTCCAAGAGAAATCACCTCCTCAACACACTCTCTCACCTAGAGAGAGATGTTCATAGGCTTGACAACCTGCTTCTTCAACCACTTCAACTCAGTTCCAACTGGGTGAGGGAAACTGCAACAACATCAGCACTCAGTTGAAACAAGGATGAAGAAAGAAAAAAAAAATGGGCATGGGCACTGAAAAAGGAAATAGCCAAACACTAAGACAAAACACGGCTCAAGCGATTACCAAGGTGTCGGGTTCCATAGGAGACACAAATCAACCCATGGTTTACTAGTTTCAGGGCGTGTGACAAAAAAAATGCAGAGGTCGATGATGGAGGTCAATGAGTTCAGGTGGAGGATGGAAGAATGGGAAGTGAACCCCCCCCCCAACGAGCTGAACCTCCATCTTTAACTGCATGTGCCTAGGTCGACACCTATCTTCCTAGAGCTGCATGTACTCTAGTTTTCATTCGTTTCACCTTTCCCCAGAACTTAGGATAAAAATAAATCCTTTTAAACAACCTTTGAAATAATAACAATAGATTAGTATTCTCTTAGACTTAAGCCCTTAGGATTATCTCCTCTTTCCAAACTCTCATCCCCCTCTCCCCTACCCAGCCTATTGGAGCTTATTCCCCCATTCTCTTTTATTGTGGTCGGTCTACACGCAATGATGTTTTTATATTAATAATATGAATATTTACATATACAAAACAAGCTCCTAGCCTTTAACACTTAGGCTCTCCACCCTAATGACACATAAGCCTACCAACTTATAATTGCTTGACTCACCATCCTACAAAACATGTTTACAATTCATAATACAACTGGGGCTCATCCTTGGGTTATTACAATCCCCTCCCCTTATTTTTGCATTGTCCTCAGTGCAACCTATTTACACAACATCGACAAGAATTTCAAAATCTTCAAAAAGATGTGGGTATTCTTTCTGCATAGCATCCTCATGCTCCCATGTCGCATCCTCGGGACTGTACCAGGTCCACTGGACCTTTACAAGTCCTATGGCTTGATTTCAGAACTATTTTCTCTTCCGGTCCAATATGTGCACCGAATGCACTTACAAGACGCCTTCTTGCTCCACCTGAATCACATTCCAATCAATAACATGATTAGCATCAGGTATATATTTCTTAAGCAATGAAACATGAAACACGTTATGTACATTCATGGACGTAGGCAATGGAATAATATATGAAACTGGTCCAATCCTTTCTAGGATTTCAAATGGCCCACAATATTTGGCTGCCAACTTGGAACAGTTTCCCAACTTCAAGGAACTTTTGTTGGCTTTCACTTTCAAGAAAACATGATCACCCACTTTAAACTCCCTGTGGGTTATGTTCTTATCAGCATAAATTTTCTTCATGTCTTGGGCAACCTTCAAATTCTGCTTAATCTTTAGCATTTGATCTTCCATTTCTTAGATCATATCTGGCCCAACCACTGCCCTATCAACTGGGTTATCCCAACTTATTGGGGTGTTTCACTTTCTTCCATAAAGTGCTTCAAACAGGCTCATTTTTAGTGATGCTTGATACCCATTGTTGCAGGCAAATTCTACCAAGTGTATGTAGCCTTCTCATTTAGATGGTTTTTCCATCACATACCTCCTTAGCATATCTTCTATCACTTGGTTCACCCTGTCTGTCTGCCCATCAGACTCAGGATGATAAGCAGTGTTGAAGTTCAGATTCGTTCCGAATCCTTTGAATAACCCCTTCCAGAATTTAGAGGTAAATTTATGGTCTCTGTCAGACACAATTGTCTTGGGAATACCGTGAAATCGTGCTACTTCTCTCATATAGATATCAACAACATTAACTGCCTTATGAGTGGTCTTTAACGGAATAAAATGGGAAGCTTTCGTAAGCTTATCCACCACTACCATGATGGAATCGTGTTGCTTATTGTTTCTGGGTAAACCTGTGATGAAATCCATTGTCACCACTTCCCACTTCCACTCAGGAATGGGCAATGGCTGTAGCAACCCCCCTGGGTGCCTATGCTCAGCCTTGATCTTCTGACACTCCATACATATGGGGATGTATTCTGCAATTTCCTTCTTCATACATGGCCAAAAGTAATGGCTCTTAGTTGCTGCCACTGTCTTCTGATATCTAGGGTGCCCAACATAAGGCACATTATGTATTTCTTTCAAGATCATAATTCTCAATTCCTGAGAATTAGGTACATAAATTCTATTTTTGTACAAGAGTGTTCCATCCACTTCCAATTTATAATATTCCACTTTTTGTAGCATCTTACCTTGCTGTAGCTTTTCTACCATTTCCATGTACTGCAAATATGCATTTGCAGCTTCTGAAATTCTACCTTTAATATCAGTTTGATACATGATGATGGTCGTAGCATGTAGTTCATGCACTCTTCTGCTAAGTGCATCAACCACTTTGTTCTCCTTTCCTTTGATATGCTTGATATCAAAGTCATACTCACAAAGGAATTCCAACCATCTACTCTGCCTAAAATTCAAGGTTGGTTGATCAAACAAACACTTCATACTGTTATGGTCTGTCCTCAGATCAAACCTCCTTCCCATGAGGTAGTTCCTCCATTTCTTCAGGGCATGCACTATGGATTCCAAATCTATATCATGAGTTACATAGTTCTTTTCATGATACTTCAACTTTCTGGATTCATAACATATTACAAACCCATTATGGTTGAGGACTCCTCCCAATACTTCTTTTCATGCATCTATACACACTACAAAATCTTCATTTCGATCTGCAATCCTTAGGATTTGAGCACTAGTTAACAACTGCTTCAATTGTTGGAAGCTTCTCCCACATTCTTCTGTCCATTGAAATTTCTTCTCCTTCCTTTGCAAGGAAATGATGGGGTGAGCTATCCTTGAGAACCCTACAATGAACCTTCTGTAATAGCCAGCTAGACCCATAAAGGATCTGACTTCTATCACATTCTTCGTCACTGACCATTCTCTAATGGCTTCTATCTTCTCAAGATCCACTACTATCCCATCATTTGAAATGATATGTCCCAAATAGTGGATTCTGTTTTGATAAAATGAACACTTGATCAATTTGGCATACAATTGGTTCTCTTTTAGCACTTTCAACACCATCCTCAAATGTTGTTCATTCTCTTCCTCTGACTTGGAATACACCAGGATGACATCCAAAAATACTATGACAAACTTGTCTAGATATTCTCTGAATACACCATTGATTAGGCACATGAAAACAACGGGTGCATTTGATAACCCAAATGGTACCATTGTGAATTTATAATGACCAAACCTTTTTAGGAAGGAGGTCTTACTGATTTCTTCATCCTTTATTCTTACCTGGTGGTATCCTGATCGAAGATCTATTTTTGAAAATATCTTGGCATCCTTCAATTGATCATTGAGATCATCGATCCTTGGCAAATGATACTTGTTCTTAATAGTCACTTTGTTCAACTGTCTGAAATCGATGCACAATCTCAACGTCCCATCCTTATTCTTAACGAATAGGACCAGGGCACCCCAAGGTGACACACTTGGGCGTATATACCCCTTCTTCAGAAGATCTTCAAGCTGCAATTATAGTTCTTTCAGTTCTTGTGTACTCATTCTGTAAGGAGCTTTTGACACTGGAGCTGCTCCAAGCATCAAGTTTATAGAGAAATCAACATCTCTCTTTGGGGGTAATCTGGGTACCTCCTGGAATACATCTAAAAAATATTTTAATACTACATGGTATTCAATATTTGACACCTTATCCCTATGTGCTTCATCCATATGAGCTGCAAATATTTGGTAGCCTTTCATGTAGCACTTCTTCAGCTGCATTGTTGATATTTCTCTGACAGAAACTGCTCTGGGAATTCCTTAGACTATTCTCTAATTCCCTTCCTCATCCATGCAAGTGAATGCCTTGTTATGACAGTCTAAGATGGCATTGTTTTGGTCCAAGCAATCCATCCCAATTAGACAGTCATAGGAACCTAAAGGTAAAATGTTCAATTTATCCATTGTGCTCAGTCCATTCAAGTCCACTGGACATGACTTAACCAACTCAACAACCTTCCTCTTGGCTCCTGTAGTCAACTGAACTAACCAAGATTTTTTGTGTTTCTTTCTTGGGAAATGCAAACTTTCCACCATCTTGGGATCTATATAACTATGACTAGCCCCTGAATCAATTAAAATAGTAAATTCATGGTTATTGATCATACCTTCAACTTCAATCATGTGTGATTGAAACTCAACTTTTTTGTTGTCCATGGATGCATAGATAATTGGTATCCTACTGCGTGTTGGTCACTATAATTGCTTAATTGATTCAAGCAATCAAGTGATACATAAATTATCAACCCAGGGAAGTCTTTTATTTCAAAGATAACCATGCACTATATATGCTCAATTCCAAAAGCAACTTAGTGTTGTAGTAAAGAAACTTATACTAATCATACTTGCTTGAATATACTGAAGCTCTGAATTAAATCACAGGAAATTAATTCCCCTATTGCAAATCTTAAAGTTCAATCTAAGAATCCTGGATTACATTAAAATAACACTTGCAATGGGAAAGAACAACTATTCTGCAATCAGAAAACAGGACCCTTACTCTCAACAGAGACTTCAGCATTAACACTCTTTCATGAAAACAATAATGCAAAAAACAATTAACTCTATCTAACAGAGAACAAAGCCACCTAGCTCCTTCCCTTCTAAGAAGGAGCCTTGAGCCTTATTTATGTTTTAGCACACTTGTGAGGTTGAGGCTTATAGAGAACAGGGCAGTCTAATCCCTTCCTTTCTGAGCAGGGATGCTTGACCCAGTTTCTAACTAGCACAATTGCAGAAATAATGGAAGTCTACAGAGAACAGGATGTTTTGGTTCCTTCCTTTCTGAGCAGGAACCCTTTAACCCAATCCCTGGCTAGCACACTTGCAGAGGTAAATAAAATCTATAGAAGACAAGGTGTTTTGATTCCTTCCTGTCTGAGCAGGAACCCTTAACCCAATCTCTGGCTAGCACATTTGCAGATGTAAATGAAATCTACAGAAGACAAGATGTTTTGATTCCTTCCTGTCTGAGCAGAAACCTTTAACCAAGCCTCTGGCTAGCACACTGGCAGAAGTGAATGAATTCTACAGAAGATAGGATATTCCGATTCCTTCCTGTCTGAGAAGGAACCTTTAACCTAGTCTCTGCTTAACCTCATAAAATCATCACACAAGATTGCTGATAAAAAGAATCACAAATTCCATTCAATAAACTAAGACAGAGTCAGTAGTGTTTCAGCAAAGCGGAATCCATTAAAAACAGTGTTTAAGCAAACGACAGTTAAACAAAGCATAAACAAAATTTGTACTAACACACTTCTAACTAATGGGTGAATCTTGTGAAGAAGGTGGGCCCTCCCTTCTCACAAGATTCCCCTGAAACGAAAAAGCTAGAGAAGGATACTCAAAGCAGTCTTATATTCATCTGTCGAAATATCACATTACAATTTGGAAAAATAGAATACGTCCCGCTCTCTGGAGTTTCTTCAATACATAAAACTTGGATCCCTCGAATGATGATTTCCTCTTATTTAAAGAGGAAATCCCTTCGATACAATTGATCAAAAATTACAGTGTGTATCTGAGTCCTATCTTTAGCCGGATCTTCTTTCTAATTCAGAACAAGCTGTCCTAATCTTACGCAACATAAGTGCTATTACAGAAGATGACTGAGGTATTGCTATTATGGCTGGTGTAACAGCTTCTTCTCGTTGTTGCCGATGTTGTTTTAGCATCACAATTTGCGGGCTGTTTCATCCACGTGAATTGCGCTCTGACTGTGTTGACCGCTGACTGTAATGGCTTGTGTTTCAGCATCGTCGGTTCTGGCGGTTTCCTCTGTGTTTCAGCATCTGCAACTCTGGACTGTGTAACAGCTCTGTGTTTCAACATTTGCGACCTCGGACTGTATGACAGCTTCGTATTCAACATCAGTGGCCTCAAACTGTATGACAGCTCTGTGTTTCAGCAATTGCAACCTCAGACTGTATAGCAGCTTCGTGTTTCAACAACTGCGACCTCAGACTGTATGACAACTTCGTGTTTCAGCAATTGTGACCTCAGGCTGTATAACAGTTCTGTGTTTCAGCAACAATGACCTTGGACAGTTCTGTGTTTCAGCAATAGGCTTCAAGTGCTAATCTGCCGTTTTGAACACTTATGCATTTCTAATCAATGGTTAAGTACGAGAGTGATGTAAAATATTATGCAAAACAGATTAAACATATAGTAATGAGAAGGGACGTTGTATACCTTTGGGATGATCAGATAAAGTAATAGTATGAGTCTAAATATGGGTGATCAAGAACATACTAGTGGCAAAAAGTATAGGAAAAAAGGTACATTGTGTGGTCCTAACATCCCCCCCAACTCAAGGTGTTGCATGTCCTCAGGCAACTCACTCTGAATTAGAGTCTTGATACCGACTCTGATCATGTAAGTTACTCAAGCTGTAACTCTGGGAGGTGCTGTCCGTTGGCGTTTTGAACCCTTGCACCTGCTGCAATCTTTGCCATGTTGTTGTTTCTGCCTTCTTAGGCAGCTTATAACTGACTTGATACCTTTCTATTGGCAACCAGAGAATGGGAAAGTAAAACCGGTACCCTATCCAATTTTCAGCACAATGTCTAACACACTGGATATAGCTGGGTATCCTGGAAATTGCTACTTCTAAGTTGGCAGGACCAAAAGGATTGTGTTGTTGTCTCTTCTCTGTGGATTGCTGCCAAAACAGGTTATTGGCCTGGAGGGCAGGAACCTCTATAGATCTGATGATGCGTTCACAATCCTGAAGCACTTCTGATTGTAGCTGCTGAACATGTTCAGTCACCCCTGGTTGTTTTAAGAACTCATAATA
>ML819644.1:0-44752 GCA_009831015.1 Picea engelmannii
GTGTGAAATTTAAAACAATGTGTCCCTTTATTTGAACCATTGTACCTTTTCATTTAAAATGATAATCTAAACTTTAATTAACATCATTTTTCTTTTTATTCTTTAGTCATATTTTCATGATTTATTCTCTTTTAATCATGACTTTGTATCGGTTCATTTTTGTCATAAATTGATCACAGTCATGGATCAATTTAATCCTTTATACTTGATGCCTAATCTCTGTTATATTTACAGAGACCAGATTTGTGAAGGAATTTCCTTCAAACCATCATATATGTCTGTGTGTTATAGAACCACGGACTTACCGAATATAGCGATGTATAACACTTTTTTTTTTTTAAGCTTCTTATGTCATATGACCAACGACGATGACCGAATGCTAAGCTTGAATGAGTGCTTGAGTGCTTTACCAAATCAACAACCATAATTAAATCTATTTACAAGATGGATGGATGATGGGATTTCGAAATTTTTCCATTCGAGTTATCGTGAATTCCAATATTAGAAAACTCACGATCATGAAATTGCCAAAACAATTGGACGGTTCATATTACCCACTGATATGGACGACTGCTGGGATTTTGGCGCTTTTCCCATCAAGTTTTCATGACTTACTACATTACAAAATTCTTGATTATGATATCGCCGATACAATTGGACGATTCACGTTTATCTCATGGAGATACATCAACGGTCCACCATAAATCTTAATCTGATCCCTTCTTTCCTTAATCAAACGATTGTGTCTTAATCAAGCAATGATATGTGTGGCTACTGGGATTTTGTTGTTTTTTCCTTTGAATCTTCATGACCTCCAATAGTCCCTTTTGGTGTTTTGGCATTCAGGACTTCGTGATGTTGGATTTTTTGCTTACAATGAAAAACTCTCAAAGTGGTAATTCTCAATACTATGGATCATCTGACGCGTGTCCCTTTCGGAGTTTCGACATTCAAGACTTCGGGACTATAGAGTATTTTCTTAGTGGTGAAATATCCCGAAGTAGGACTCTCAGAGTAACGTAAATGCTTACGTCACTTGATGACGTGTCACCAGCCTATTGGCTGCCACGTGTCATACATATTCATGATTTTCATGTACCTGAAATGTTGTATCAACTTGACACTTGTCATTGTCTTATTGTGCCACGTGCCCTTAGCTGACGTGGTCTGCTGAGTCATTTTTCCTTAGTGAAAATCCAATGGCCCTCCAATTCTTTCAAGATCCGACATCCCATGATTCTATCATGATTTCACATTTATCTATTTGAAAGGTTAGCATTTCTAGTTTTTGACTTTCTAGTCAATGAAGTGTTGAACCAATGCCATGTGTCCTTTGGCTCAACGGCCAGGATTCGTTCTCGATCCAATGGTCTGGATTGGATCATGAATTCACATTTCGATATTTCAAGAAGCATGCTCCATTCTCTCAACTCACAATCTCTGAATTCTCAAAATCTGGTATGCCACTCTCGTCAGATCGATGACCCATGTCGCTCCTCCTGACTGATAGTCCTTTATATTATCATGATTTTGTGTTTCGGTATTTCAAAGGTTAGAGCACCTCCCTTAATTTGACTCCCGATTTCTCGATATTTGCTTACGTTGGATCGACGGTCCACGAACCTCCATGATCCAATGGTCCAGATCATATCACGATTTCACGTTTCGCGAGTTCATGCAGCACTGTCTTTGACTTTCCTGATCTGCGAGTGAGTGAAATTACAATCACTTGCCACATGTCTTCTTGATCCAACGGATCATATCATTTCGCTGCTTTGGAGTGTTAACTAACTCCTGGGCTTATGCTCCTTGCATCTCCACTAGATCTGACGACTGATAGGTATTCTTGAAGCAGATCAACGGTCACGATATTTCAATGGTCCTCAAGCCCACGGTCACGATATTTCAATGGTCCTCAAGCCCACGGTCACTCAAATGACCGATGTGCATTGTATCAGATGATTAACATGGCCAAAATATTTGATCAGACGGATTCTAAGATTATGATTATGATCATACGGTTGTTGAGGTTTCTTCACTTTGATTGGATGGCTGCTGAGGCTCTTCATTCACTAACTCTCTTGAGCTTTAATATAGTCATTCACTAGTTCTCCTGAGCTTTGATCTCTGCATTTTCTAACCCTCCTAAGATTGTTGATCCTATTTTGATAAAAAATAATCATGAATTTATTTTGCAACCTGATATACTGTGAAATGCGCTCTTCCTTTTGAGATTTGGTCTTCATATTGTTGGCTTGTCCTGTTTTCTCCTCCTCCTGATCTTGCGCTTTTCCTTCTCTGCATAATGTATGACATCTTCTGCTGACTGGTATACTATTGACATCAATGAAAATATCATCTGTCATTTAACAACAGATCATCTGATTGACTCTCGACATCAATTACTATTGACATAAATTACAATATTTCCAACATTGTGTTCCTAGATAATATACTCATCTACTCTAAGTTAGAAAAGGAACATGGAAACATTTAATAATGGTGTTGCAAGTTTTAAGAGAGAATACATTGTATGCTAATCTAAGTAAGTGTATATTTCACCAAAAGAAGATTCACTACTTGGGGAATATAATTTCAATAGAAGGGATAATAGTGGATCCTAAGAAGATAGAGGCCATTATAGGATGTCCAATGCCAAAGATTGTGATAGAGGTTAGATCATTTATGGGTCTTGCTGGTTATTACCGAAGATTCATTAAGGTATTTTTAAATATTGCAAGTCCCATCATTTCTTTGCAAAAGAAGGGAGTGAAATTTGAATGAACTTCCAATTGCGAAAAGAGATTTCAACAATTGAAAGACATATTGACAAATGCATCGATATTGAAGATTGCAAATCCAGATGAATATTTTGTTGTGTGTACTGATGCATGCAAGTAGGGGCTCAGTGGAGTCCTTACTCAAAGAGATCATGTGGTATGCTATGAGTCTAGAAAACTAAGAGAGCATGAGAAGAATTATAATACACATGAATTAGAGTTAGAAACAATTGTACATTTATTAAAAATGTGGAGACATTATCTCATGGGGAGGAAATTTGAGCTAAGGAAAAACCACTATGATTTGAAACATTTGTTTGAACAACCAAGATTAAATTCCTGGAAAACTAGATGGATATAATTCCTTAGTGAATATGACTTTGATATTAAGCACATCAAAGGAAAATATAATCAAGTGGTTGATGCAATCAACAAGCGAGCACATGAGAAGCATATTTCAGCCATTAGCATGTACATGATTGATCTAGAATATAAAATTATTGCAACAACAAATTTAGATCAACAATACATAAAAATAAAAGAAACATTACAAGAAGGAATTTTATAACATAAATTTGATTATTATGAGTTGAAAGAAGATGGAATTATCAGGTACAAAGGAAAAGTATATGTGTTGAATTCCAATTATCTAAAAAATGTAGTGTTAAAGGAAATGCATGATGTGCCATGTGTTGGGAACCCATGGTATCATAAAAAAATTGTATCTGCAAGGATACAATAGTTTTGGTCAGGATTGAGGAAACAAGTGTGTAATTACATAGCCAGATGTCTAGAGTGCTAGAAAGTGAAGGAAAAACATAGACCTCCAACTAGGTTGTTACAACCATTTCCCATTCCATAATGGAAGTGGTAATTTGTCACATTTGGTTTTACTGCAAAGTTTCTCAGAACAATGAAGAAACATGATTCCATCATGGTGGTAGTGGATAAATTAACTAAGGAAACAAATTTTATTCCAATAAAGGAAACACACAAGGAAACAAATGTTGAAAAAATATACATGAAATAAGTTACTAGGATAAATGGAGTGCCTAATGTAATAGTTATAGATAGATATCAAAAGTTCACATCCAATTTTTGGAAAGGTTTATTCAATGGATTTGAGACGAATTTAAATCTCAGTACACCCAGAGTCAGATGGGAAAATAGAGTGGACTAACAGAATAATTGAGTGCATGCTCAGAATGTATGTGATGGACAATCCATCAAAGTTGGAATATTATATTCATTTAATTGAATTTTATTAAAATAATGGGTATCGAGCCTCATTAAAAATGAGTACATTTAAAGAATCGTATGGAAGGAAGTGTAACACTCTAGTAAGTTGGGTTAATCCAATAGATAGAGCAGTTGTTGGGCTAGATTTGTTGAAGGAAATGAAAGAGGAGATGAAAATGATTAAGAAGAACTTAAACTATTCCCAGAATAGAAAGAAAAGTTATGCAAATAGGAACAAAGTTTTTAGAGATTTTAAAGTGGGAGAACATATGTTCTTAAAAGTGAAGGAAAAAAGAAGTTCGCTAAGATTAAGAATTTTCCCAAAGTTGACAACAAGATATTGTGAACCTTTTGAAATATTAGAAAAGATAGATCTATCTGCATACATGCTAGCATTTCTTGCATCCATGAGAGTGCATAATGTATTTCATGTGTCATTATTAAATAAATATGTGTTCGAACTAAACTACATAATTGATTGGACTGTGATCCACATGGAGAATGAGTGGATATTTCTTAGTACAACCAATACACATTCTAGACCATAAAGTTAAAGTGATTAGGAAAAAATCATAGGGTTGGTAAAGGTTCAATGGACCTACTATAGTCTTGAAATTCTATATAGAAGCAAACAATTATCTCAGGGAAGTGTTTGAAGCAAGAAATACAAAAAGAGGAAATCCATATGGGTTGTTACAACAAATTTAGACAATCCATGTTTTCCATGAGAATGAATTAGAGAGAAAGAAAGAGATCTTGGAGCTGGAACATCCATGGCAGGAAAATTCTGGAGCATGCTAGAGCGTATTTGGAACTGAATACTAAATATCTAGGTTTTTCGGCCAAAAGAGTGAAATCATGTGTGAGTTGCATTGTAACAAGTGTTTTTTGGTATTTTTACTAGCAACAAGTTCCCTTGAGTTCTCAACTAAGAGATTCCTAGTTACCTATGCCAAAGAGACCCTAATAAATTAATGGGACTCCCGAGGGAATGATATCAATGAAGGGGTAGATTCCTTGGGGTGGGAAGGTTAAGAGAAAGAGAGCTGGTGAAAAATCAGGATAGTTGTAGGAGAATATGAGTGGGTTGTGGGATTTCTGAGCTATGAGTGGACAATTAGAGACCACCCTCTTTTGTGTATTACTAGCCTCAACTCAGGGGTGACTTGCTATTGATATCTGGAACAAAATTATATGGTTGGGTGGAACATCCATCCCAAGAAGCTAGTTGCACATCTATTTTGAAAGATAAGTGTTTTATCTTGTTGTTTTAATATAGTATGAGTTTATTTTTTGTGCATTAACCTGGTAATTGAGAATGATTTATATGTTGTTGTACTTTGGTTTATTAGTTGCATTTCGTGTCTATTTTAGCATGTTGTAGATGCATATAATTTATGGTAATAGGGAACAATTAAATACGTATGTAAATAATAGTTGGAAGCTATAGGAAATTAATTAGATAAAAAAAAAAAAAAATTATGATTTTTCTTCATGTAATGGACCTCAGTTGGGGTGGCATATGTTATAGTGTTAGGGTCCTGACCCACACATAGGTAGAGAAATATATTCGGATGTAATAAAGGTCAATATTAATAAGGCCTTTCAATAAAATAGAATAAGGCGGATGTAAGAATACCTAATAGAAGCTTCTGCTTCTAGAAGGATCTTCCTCTATATGCTTCTCTTGATAGACATATTTAGTATAAATAAGGGTCGAGGTTATGAAAACCCTACCTTGGAGATTATTGTAATAGAGCGCTGCTTGACTGGAGGTTTCCCCCTTGAAGAGCCCCATGAACATTGCTTTCTGAATCAAAGTGTTATTTATGTTGTTGTTCTTATATCATTTCTGTGTTATTGTGGAGATTATACTGGTTATATTACTGTTATTCTGCCATTTCTAGAATTTTATTTCTGTTCTGCATACTTTTTATATCTGGTATATCACAAGTGGTATCAGAGAACTTTCCTTAGCAGAAATTGTGGGAATTTGTTTTTCAGGGTAGAGACGTATTCCGACGTCTTTAAGTCACAAAGATCTGTCATTACACACATAAACCCGCGGTTGAGGGATTCATACACGTAGTAAATACAAGTGGTTCTTAAGCGCACATCTGTTGGCCACCCTTGTAACCCCTATTGGTACCCCTTCGAGTGGTAGCGCATCAGAAAACACCTATGTACGGATCGACCTAGATTTCCAGAAGCCCTCTTTAGATAAACTGATTGGCCACCAGACTGCTATAGTGCCACCGAGAACAACAATCGGGAAGATACTCTCTAGTACCTGGGTAGTCAGGTAGTATGGTTAAGGGTATGGTATATCCTCCTTATTTAGTGCCCTAAGATATTGGGCCGAGTACTACTGTTGGACCCCGCACATTTATCAGAGAGCTATAGCACAGGGAAAACCCTTGTCTGTAGAACCCTTGAATACCTAACCCTTGGGGGATAGAAACATAAACAAATTAAAACATAAAAGATCTATTACCATGCAACTGTGTTCGAGTTGCCGAGTAAATACACATTTCTTTCTGGTTAATCATTTGGGGATTTCATCACTGCAGTATTCTTCAGACTGGAGTATAACTCCCCAGGTGTAAAAAAAAAAGTCTGGAAAAATTTTCACCATTATTTGAGACCTATTCCATTGGATTCATCTCTTCTCCCTTATCACATTCATCCATATCATTTTTCGGAAAAATTTTTGACCCCACTCGCCCTTTTTCAGTTCACCCATCCTCATGGCCCATACCTGTAGCCAAGACCTGGAAGCTCACTTCAACACCTTTCAATCTGGTTTCCTCGAGATCCAAAAAGAAGTGAAACAACTCAGTGCTACTATTGTCTCCATCGATACATCCATCAACACAACCATAAATACAACCATGCAATCCTCAATGGAGGAAGTCAAACAAGAACTAACCACCCATCTTGAATCTGTCTTTACATCACTCTGCACCAAACTGAAGATCCCTACAGATGACCCTTTCTTTGATGCACCTCCAAAGACTGAAGGTGAACATTCCTTCCATTCCCATACCTTTCAACACCATCACTTTCAACATGACCTACACCTTCCACGGGTGGATGTGACCAAATTTGATGCCTTGGACCCCACTGGTTGGGTCACCCAAATGGAACATTATTTCTCTTTATATGGCATTACAGATGACTTGGCCAAACTCTGGTATGGTGTTCTCCATCTAGATCAAGAATGTTGGCAATGGTGGCAATGGAGAAAAACTTCTCGTCAAGGGGATATTGCTTGGACCCAATTTGTGACTAAGCTTTATGAACTCTTTGACACTGAAACCAACCATTTGGGTTGTTTGACAAAGTTGAAACAATCAGGAACAGTAGAAGACTTCATAGCTTCCTTTGAGCGCCTGGATTTTCGAACATAGGGCATGACTGATGCTTTCTTTCGAGAGTGTTTTATTAGTGGCCTCAAGGATGATATTCGGGCCCATGTCCTCATGTCTTGACCTTCAAGTTGGGTGGAGGCTACTAAAAAATATAAAGAAGCACAACAGGTTGTATCCTCTCAAAACTGTAAACCCTCCTTTATCCCTCATCCTAAACCTGTAAATCCCACTACTCCCTTCACCCCATTAAAGATCCAAAAATTGACCAGGGATGAAATGGCTGAATGCCAACTCAAAGGCCTTTGTTATAATTGGGATGAAAAATATTTCCCGGGTCACAAGTGTAAGTAATAAAAGATTTTTATGGCCATATCTTAGGATATTTCGGAAGAGGATGTTGAAACTCCCCTTGTACATGAGTCACCTAAAATCACTGACATAACCCCTCCCTTAGACCCTCCTAAAGTGGAACCGATCATTTCCCTCAATTCTCTCACTGGATTCTCCGCCCCCCAAATCCTCAAGTTAATCGATTACATCAAGCATCGGAAAGTCATCATTCTGGTTGATAGTGGAAGCACCCATAATTTTATTCATCGCCACATTGCCCAAGAAACTCATTGCTACATCCATGCTGTCAACAATTTCCAAATCATGATTGCCAATGGTGGTTCCATGAAATGTGGAGGGCCTTGTGAAAATGTGTGTCTCCAAATAGGTGACTACCACCTAAAATCCCATATGTTTGCTATTAACATGGGCAGTTGTGACATTGTGTTGGGTGTAGACTGACTAAGGACTTTGGGTCCCATTCTCATAGATTTTAAGGAATTAACCATGCAATTCGACTAGGAAGGCCACCAATATAAATTCCAAGGCATCACTGCTGGTTCACCTGAGGTCATTAGTTCCCATCGCATGGAAAAGTTACTCAAAAAAGGTCATTCTGGTGTCATTGCCCAACTACATGCCATACAAGCAACAAAGACACCCCCGATGCCGCAAGACCTCCAAGCCCTCCTTTCTAAACATCAAATGGTATTTTCCACTCCCCAAGGACTCCCTCCTTCTCATGGTGTTGATGATCATTCCATTCCCCTTGTACCCGGAAGCCTTCCTCCCAATATCCATCCGTATCGCCACCCCTTTTCACAAAAAAATGAAATTGAGAAAATGGTCCAGGAACTCTTTACTATAGGCATTATCCTCCCTAGTATGAGCCCTTACTCTTCTCTTGTAGTCATGGTCCTAAAGAAAGAAGGCTCTTGGAGAATGTGTCCTGACTTCCATGCCCTCAACAAACTGACCTTTAAAGAAAAATTTCCCATTCCTATCATTGATGACCTCCTGGATGAATTGAGTGGTGCCCAATTCTTTACTAAACTTGATCTTCACTCGGGCTATCACCAGATACATATGAAAGAGGTAGACATTCCCAAGATGACCTTTCAAACTCATGATGGCCACTATGAGTTTTTGGTCATGCCCTTTGGCTTGTGTAATGCCACCTCCACCTTCCAAAGCCTCATGAATCATGTGTTCTATCCTTTTCTTCATCATTTTGTCTTAGTTTTCTTTGATGATATCCTCATCTATAGAAAACCTAGACAGACCATCTTACTCATGTGGATCAAGTTCTCCATCTACTCTCTCAGCACCAAATTTTCCTGAAACAGTCTAAATGTGCTTTTGGTGCCTCATAAGTAGAATACTTGGGTCATCTGTTTGGAAAGGATGGCATCAGGGTGGATCCAAAAAAGATTGAAGATATGCAAGACTGGCCTCACCCAAAGAATCTCAAAAGCTTGCATGGATTTCTAGGCTTAACAGGGTATTATCACAAGTTTGTTAAGAATTATGGAAATATTGCAACACCTCTCACTGCTCTCCTCAAAAAGAACTATTTCACTTGGACTCTAGCTACTGCTCAAGCTTTCCAAACCTTGAATATGGCCATGTGCACCACTCCGGTTCTGGCCCTTCCTGATTTCACAAAGACCTTTGTTTTGGAATGTGATGCCTCAGGGAAAGGAATCGGTGTTGTCCTTATGCAAGAGGGTCGACCTTTGGCCTTCACCAGTAAGAAACTATCTCAAAGGAATATGGGCAAACCCATCTATGAAAAGGAAATGTTGGCTATTCTGCATGTCGTTGATATGTGGCACCCTTATCTCTTGGGGAAATGTTTCCAAATTAAGACAGACCATCAAAGCCTCAAGTACTTTCTAGAACAATGCATTTCCTCCCCAAAGAAACAAAAATGGGTGACTAAACTCTTTGGACATGATTATGAGATCATTTACAAGAAAGGAAAAGACAATGCGGTGGTGGATGCACTGTCCCAAAAATATGAAGAAGAAGGATCCCTTCTTTTCTCTTTCCTTCATTGTACCAGATTGGCTCCAAGTTGTTCGTTAGGAATGGCTACAAGATCCCAAAAGTTTGCATCTGATCCAACAATTGCAGACCAATGATATAGCTCCCCCAGGGTAATCTTGGCTCCAGGATGAGCTTCAATACAAAGGCTGTTTGTATTTAAGCAAACAATCAAAGCTTAAATCCATGGTACTTTCTAAGCTTCATGCTACACCCACAACAGGGCACTCCGGGTTCACCAAAACCTATGACAGGGTCAAACGTTCTTTTCTCTGGGATGGTATGAAACATGACATCCATAATTTTGTCGCTGAATGTGATGTGTGTGAATGCAACAAGGGAGAAACAGTCAAATCTACGGGCACACTACAAATGCTTTCGATTCCACCTGCTATTTGGAAGGATATCTCTATGGATTTTATTAACGGCTTACCCAAATCGGGAAATAAATCTGTCATAATGGTGGTTGTGGATCGCCTTTCCAAGTATGCTCATTTTTTAGCTCTTCAACACCCATTTACTACATCCACGGAGGCTCAATTTTTCATGGACCAGGTCTTCAAGCTTCATGGCATGTCGCACTCTATTGTTTCTGATAGTGACCCAACTTTCACAAGGAATTTTTGGCAAGAACTGTTCAAGCTACAGGGCACCCAATTGCATCTTAGCACATCTTATCATCCCTAGAATGATGGTCAAACAGTGTTTGGAAACATATATGAGGTGTTTTGCCTCTGAAAATCAAAATCAGTGGGCTCAATGGTTACGCCTAGCTGAATGGTGGTACAACACTTCCTACCATACATCTACACACATGACTCCTTTTGAAGCAGTATATGGATAGAAGCCACCTTTAGTTCTCTCATACTTACCGAGTACCTCGAAGGTCCAGGTGGTTGACCAAACACTTACAGTTCGAGAGGATATTCTTCGTACCCTCAAAGAGAACTTGGTCATGGCACATAATTGCATGAATCAACAAGTAGATCAAGGTCACTCTAAACGTCAATTTGCAGAAGGGGATCAGGTGTTTCTGTGACTGCAACCATACAAGCAAACTTCCCTCAAGGCTGAGCATTGTCAGAAGCTAGCACCCAAATTTTATGGTCCTTATACAGTTCTCAAGCATGTGGGACAAGTCGCCTATCAGTTAGCTCTGCCCAATCATTCAAAGCTGCATCTTGTTTTTCATGTTTCATGCTTAAAGAAGGTGATTGGAACTAGGTGCCAAATTCAAACCAACCTTCCCGAGTTAGCTGAAGAAGGATCCATTTGGCTACAACCAGAAGCAGTTTTGGACCAATGTGAGCGTCTCCTGCATTAGAGAACCATCAAGGAAGTGTTAGTCCAGTGGAAAGATACAATTCCAATAGATGCCACCTGGGAACCAACTACCATTATGCAGCAGTTTCCACATCTCAAGCCTTGAGGACAAGGATTGTTTTAAGGGGGTGGACATGTTAGGGTCCTAACGTGCACATAGGTAGAGAAATGTATTTATATGTAATAAAGGTCAATATTAATAAGGCCTTTCAATAAAATAGAATAAGGCAGATGTAAGAAGACCTAATAGAAGCTTCTTCTTCTAGAAGGATCTTCCTCTAGATGCTTCTCTTGATAGACATATTTAGTATAAATAAGGGTTGAGGGTATGAAAACCCTATCTTGGATATTATTGTAACAAAGCGCTACTCGACTAGAGGTTGCCCCCTCGAAGAGGCCCGTGAACATTGCTTTCTGAATCAAAGTGTTATTTTTGTTGTTGTTCTTATATCATTTCTGTGTTATTGTGGAGATTATACTGGTTATATTACTGTTATTCTGCCATTTCTAGCATTTTATTTCTGTTCAACATACTTTTTATATATGGTATATTACATATAGGGTAGATACTGGAATGTAGATTGAATAATATCATAGATCATGAGTTGTCTTCCATGTCATAATGATCAAAATCAACATCACTGACACTTATCTCTCCTCCATCCTCCTCCTCCTCCTCGTCTATATCTGATAAAATATGTGTATCTATGGGCGTGGACCCCCCAATAGGATCATCATCATCAAAAGTGACCAGCTCTGGCATTGGTTCATCAAGATCCAAGTTTGATAACACTAAATCAACACCATTGTCCAAACCCATATCATTAGGAAACACATACTACATCTTTGTCTTTTCCTTCAACCACTCCTCCCTATGCCTGTAAAGAAGACATAGGTTGGTGTGCACATACACCATCATCTATGCCCTAGATTTCTCAAACATGCTATTCTTCAAACGATAAAAATTTCCATATGTGCTCCAATTCCTTTCGCAACAAGAGGATGAAGTAATTTTAGAGAGGAGTCTCATGGATAATTGTTGTCGAAGAGGGCATGCTACCCCATGAGTTTCCCACCAAGCATAGGGATTCTTATCCCCTCTATATTTGAGCACATCACAGCCTCCAAATCTCCCAGTTTTGGTGGAAAACTCTATGAATCGCTCCTTGTCTATGCTCAATTATTCAACTTCCTCAAGTTGCAACATTTCAAATTTCTCCAATGGTGTCCTATGTTGGTATGATGACTTGTTACGCTCACCATGCATTTTTATCATCGTACTCTTGTTAACATTGATCATCATTATTTGTTTTCTTATCATCTAAATATCATATACTTTTCACCTCCATGCCTAAATTGTCTTCTCACCATTTTCTTGTGCATGTGCTTCTTCACATGCACTTCTATATATGACATGTATCTTCTATTGTGATTATATTGTATCTCTTAACTTTGTTGCAACTTTCTTGTTTTGTGCTGTCATGTTGCATGCTCATTATACTTAGTATTATCTCGGGCATTGATGCATCAATTTCCACTTACAAAGAAAACATTGTGTGTTATATTGTTAGTATTTTATCCTCTATAATCATATTTTCCTTACTAATTTTTTGGTACTAAACTTCAAAAACCAAAGTATTATCCTTATACAAAATATTATTTTATTTCATCAAGACTATTTGTATTCACTTCTCTAACTACCTTACATTCAAAATTTACTTAATTTACTTTGGCTTATTTCTCACATCTACATACTTAAATTCCAATCTTCTTTTCTGCATTCTTCTTCATTTGCATCATCCTCGTCTATGCCGATCTCCTCTTCCTTTTACTTGTACAAGTTTGAAACATTGAATATGGGTGATATGTTGAATTCTATGGCAACTTGACTTTACACACATTTTATATCCAGCACGTTCCAATGTTCTGTGCATTCAAGTTGTTAAACGAGAATATAGGATATATCTCTTTCTTCAAATACACCATGACCGTATCTCCCATTGTGAATGACTTGAGCCTCCATAATGCATCTATGCGCACCATGTACTATGCCCTGTTATCCATCAATTTATCTTGAACCTATACATGCAATTAAACCATCTAATCTATGAATCATCATTGTATATTGGCAATTTATAAACCAAGTTTGTAATCATCTTAGTTTCCTTCCAAATAAATTTAAATGATGAATATCATATCTAACTGTTTACAAAGTTATTTTATGCAAAAAATATTTATGTGCTAAAATCTTATCCCTGCATGAAATGGGCTCGTCTCTAACTCATATTCATAGTATATTTTGAGGGATTCACTTGATGATATATTTCTATCCATCCATTTAAGTGTGATATGTTAAAGTACATTGCAACTCCATCCCCATATTCTTCCAAAATGTCCTCTAAAAATGAGTCAAGAATTAGTCAGGTCCATGTATTATGTGATTTTTTTTAGCAATCCATGAAGTCATAACATGTACTTGAAGAAAAGTATCACATAAAAATCACATCATCGATCTTCTTTATAATTCAAGAAATGCACCATTTCTTGTACCATGTAAATCAAAACACACACTGCATCATATCTCTACTGTGTTCTTACTAGTAGTACTCCAAATATAAAATAAGTTGTTATATATCCCTAGGGAATATTCAAAATTGACCATAATGTATACAATGCTATATTTTGACTTACTCTCTTATGAATTTTTCAAATTCTACATTGTATCACAAATTTGTTGACCACATGCTTCATACATGATGATAAATACCTTTAGTCCTCCAATAATTATTATGTATAGTTACATGACCAAATTATACTCTAAATTAATTCATCATTGTGCAATTATGTGGTAAAATTCTAGCTAAGGTCATGCATCTAGTGTTGAAGAATCTTCGGAAAATGGAATGAATTAGTTGAACAACCTTTGGCAAGTGCCTTTCTCATCTCAACAATGAAACTAAGATGTGCACCATTAGACAATTGTTACATGGTATCCAAACATGGGATGGACATGGCTAGATTATTCTACCATGAGCATGATTTCGATGTCAGGAGTCCAAAAAAATTGAAGATTCGTCCATCCAATCCTTGTTTATAGTTTTATGGATAGTTTCGATTCACTTCCTAAATCCATTTAGGGACACATTGAGAATTTGGTGTAGGGACATAAAATCCAAACCGATCATCATAATTGAGCTATGTAAGATCCCAAAAGTGTATTTTCCAAGGCCCATGTGAGAATTCTATGCACAATCACCCTATCTAGTTTTTTTCAAAATCGTCCCCTATTCAAAACATTACATTGTCCTTTACTGAGAAAAACCCTAGTTCCAAATATTTTTGAATAAATCATTTTTTGGGAAATGAAATTATAAGAGAGGGGTGTCCCTAGTTGTAATCTGATTTCAAGAGTGTTGATTATGTGTTCTATTATTTTCATGACCAATCTGACATGCTTTTTTGGGTTGGGTGCAACAGGGTAGTCACACGAGGGGTGATATCCCTCCCCCCCTATGTCCCTGTCTGGAGGGTTGCAGGTTGGACATAGCCCCCCAATATTTTTTTTGGGTGGATTTTTCATCCATTTTTAGCACATTGTTTTTTCTTTTTGTGGTTTTGTGGCCCATGGGAATATTTATGGCTTAGCCCGTGATTTTCTTATTTTGGTCTAAAAGTTAGGGTTGCAGTCTAATACAGGTTAATGTATTAAGAGTTTTGGATGCTGTAGGATGCTATATATATTGTATTGTAAACAATGAAGTTGGATGAAGATGAATACAAATTATAGGTGCGACTCTAAATATGTTGTCAGTTTTCCTGGTTTGGGTTTCTAGGGTAAATCTTTGTGTATATGTGTGATTGGAATTGTATTGTTTTCTATCTCTAAGAATATGTGTGTGAATTTCATTACTTTAAAAGGTTTAAAACTTACAAGGAGTCCAACATAATCAAAATTTCATCCATCCGAACCCCGATTAGAGTTTTATTGTGAGTTTCAATTCACTTCCTGGAGCCATTCATAGACACATTAAAAATTTGGTCCAAAGGCATAAAATTCAAACTGAGAAACATAATTGAGTTCCATAAGGCCCCACAAGTGTATTTCAGCAATACCCTCGTAAGCACACTACCAACAATATTTGGAGCCAATGTTTTTCAAAATTGACCCCTTGTGTAAAAATTACTTTGTCCTTTACTAAGAAAAACCCTAGTTTTGAATATCATTAAATAAATTTGTTTTTAGGAAACCGAGTCATAGGAGAGGGGTGCCCCTAGTTGTAATACAGTGCCAGGAGTCCAACACAATCAATGATTCATCCATTTGAGCCCTGTTTGGAGTTTTGTGGTGAGTTGCAACTTGCTTCCTAAAGCAATTCAGGGACACATTTAAAATTTGGCTCAAGGGTAGAAAATCCAAACCAAGTAGCATAATTGAGTTATGTCATATCTTGAAAGTGTGTCTAGTCAAAGCCCATGTGAACACACTACCCACACTAGTTTGAGCTATTGTTTTTCAAAATCAACCCCTAGTGAAAAAAATACATTGTCCCTTACTAAGAAAAACCCTAGTTCTGAATATCATGAAATACCTTTAATAATTTTGAAGGACCTTTAATAATTACTGAGCCCTTTACAAGTTACATATATCAGATTTGCCAAGAAGTTCAAAATAATTCTATAATTTTATGAAAAGATGGTCTTTCATTTTAGTATCCTATAGAATTCAAATATTCAAGAACACAATACAAGAACTTTCATTTCACTATCCTTCAAAGATAAATTATTCTAGATTTCTATGCAAACATTTTTCATTTATTTGGTTGCCCAAGAGTTTGTGAGATCAATTACGTCAGAAGTTATATCTAACTTAGTGGAGTCAAGAACATTATTCTCATAAATAAATAACTAACATCCATCTATGATTACATGCCTTGTGAAGACAAAGTTTTGAACTGATCAAAGGTTTTTGAGTTTTCTTGAAGATTGAAGGTAAGTCTTATCTTTATTTCTAATTTTATTTTATAGACCTAAAAAATAGGAAACAATCCATATATTTCACTTACCTTTATCCCTATTTGTGTTTACAAAACTCCCATCTACTTTATCATTGTTGATATAAATTCCATTTACTATATATTTGTCTATAAAGAACTTCATCTATCTTGACATTGTTTATATCAATTCCATTTACGTTTCCCTTTTTTATACTTCACCTAATTTAACTGTCGACTCTATGCATAATCCTTATTATCACTTTCCATAAAATCTAACTTACCTTGTTCATTCCCATTAAAAAAACCAATAAATCTCCCTTAACCATCCTATATTCAATATATGAGGTTCAATAAAGGCCGATAGGCAATAATCATTAATACATAACATAGGTTTTGGAACCATACAATTCAAATATTTAGTTAGAATTGCAAAACTTATGAACATCCTAAGTATATTTTAACCCTGAGATGTTTTTTGGATTATAACCAATGGTCTCATATTTTTCACAAGTGATATGAATACACATTATACAATTTGAATTGGCTTATGAGTTGTATCAAAATTCAAATAACCTTTCTATTTTAAAACATAAGCCTAAACTCCAAAGTATCATAGTTAAGAAATGATATCGTGTAGCATGCATAATTGTGATAATTGACGGATACGAGAGTATAATCATTGAACTATTGGGTTGTATCTACGATTATTAGATCGAATCTCTACTAGTGAGTTCATTGTCAAGTAATCAAGGGTTGGGTTGCATACAATTCAAAGTAAACATTGGTGTACTATGTTGTCATTGACATCAAGGGACTGATGTCACGTATTGTCATATTGATGTGTTTGTATCATTGATATATTGATTATTGGTTATATGGTCATTGATATAATTGTTTTCAAAGGGTTAATGTCAAGTAGTGTCATAGTAATGTGTTGTCATTGATGTAACGGTTGATATCAAAATAAGTTGTATCATTTATTTCATGTCATGGTTGATAGGACGAACCAAATGTATAAAATCCAGAGTGGTCCCCTTACGGTGAAATCCCTCATGGGAAGACTCTCTTGGATAAAGTTCTCAAAGTGGTCCCCTTATGGTGAAATCCCTCACAGGAAGACACTTTATGAAGTACAAATGGTTAGGTGGTTGAGTATCAAGGCAGTGTGGTTAGGGAACCCAAGTTTGATTAAGGAATAATGTAATAAGAATCAATCAATTTGTAGGAGAAACTATTCGAGATGGATAATATATGTCATGTCGTTTCTTGTGATATGTGGAACGTCACATAACTCCTCACAATTAGAGATTTATGGCCATGTGAAGTTGTAGAACCCTCATGAGTTATCTAGAATCCCCTATAAGGTCAAATAATTCAAGAAGGTCAAAGAAGTCAAATTAATCTAGAAGCTCCTAGAATAAGTTGACCAGTCAAAGTGGTTAGTGATGGGTTAAGTGATTGCAACAAGAAAACAATTTAAAATAAATTAGTTGCAACTACAAGTGGAGAGTTCACTATTTTTGTATTAAGTGGTTGTAAGTGGACAAAGTGGTTTGAAGTGGGTTAGACCCAAAATAAGGAAGTTGGTTAAGTTGGTTAGAAGATAAACCCTAAAGGAAGTGACTTGGAGAAGTATAAATAAGAGAGCAAGGGTATCTTATGAGTATGATATTTGAGCATATTGAATATTCATTTGTGAAAGGTTATTTGGGAAGGTATTATTGATAGAAAAAATTCATGATAGAAAAACTGACATAAAATCATGGCAGAAAAACCGTGACAGAAAAATCATGGTAGCAAAACCGCGACAGCAGAATCGTGACAACAAAACCATGACAACAGATTTGGCAGCTGTAGAAAGTTGGAAGTTCGGTAACCACATCAGATTTGCATATTGAAATTGTTCGAATTGTTGCATGGTATGGTATAGGTCTTTATTATTGCTACAGGATTAAAGGTATGGTTTTGGCACATGGTCTTGTGTAAGGGTTTATGGTATTTGGTTTATGCAAAGTATGGTGTATTTCTAGAGGTATACTTTTGGTTAACTTAGTGATATTGTGCATATGGTTGAGAGTTGATTCGATATTTTTGAGTAGATCCAATTTGGATGACGATATTCATGAGACAGGTTGAGGTGACAGGTTGTTGTGACATGTTGTGTTGTGCATAGTTGATGCACTTGTCTTGGTATAGACTGCTGGTACAGTTTGATAGATTTATTTCTTTCTACAAGTTGGGTCTTGTACTTAAGGGTTGGATTCCTCACATATTGGTTGGTGCTGAGATATGAAGGTTGGGTCTTGAAATTGAGAGTTGGTGCTCTTTTTCAATTGCTGCTGATAAAACCTGATATTGTAGTCTCCTGTAACATATAATACAAAAATATTAAACATATATTTGTTTCTCTTTCTCTTCATTATTGTGATGGTTCAAAGTTCTTTATTGTGATGGTTCAAAGTTCTTTATTGTTGATGTATGTTGTTGAGATATGTTTACATGAAAGAAACTAAGTGTGAATGGAACTAATGAGTAAATGGTGATTTCTAACTAAAGTTTTGTAAGAAGTGTAAAAATATCCTCACACTGATTCACCCCCCCTCTCAGTGTGGTCGGTGTGTCCAAGAATTGGTATCAGATGAGGCCTTCAATATAATCCTTACAAGATTGAAGGAGATCCATGGACACACAAGTAGAAGAAAGTTGTGTAGAATCGTCTAACAATTATCTTATCGATGAAGAGGAAGATTTGATGAAGCTAAAAGATAAAATATTAGATGTGTTAGAAGAATAATATGATTAATATAGTTTTGATATTGATTTTGATGAATGCATTAAGAAATCCCTAAACAAGTACCAAAGGAATACCATGGCACTAAGGAAAATACTCATGAAACAAGAAGAAGAGATCAAGAGACTAAAGAATGATATAATTAGTCAAGAAAAAGAAAAGAAGAAGGTAGATGATGAGAATGGAAAAAGCCTTGAAGTCAATGCCAATATGAAGACCCAAATTGAAGAATATAGAAGGAAAGAAAAGAAGTCAAATAGGTTCATGAACAATTCAACAATTCTTGATGAAATCTTGAGTTGTCAAAGATCACCTAATGATAAATCTGATCTTCGATACAACAAGGAAACATCACACTTTGAAGCTAGCACTTCTAAGAAGAATTAGGTAATTTATTCATTTTCAAAAGGTGGAAGTCAAGAAGTAGGTCCTACACCTCAAAGAGAATTCAAAAGAGAGACACCTTCAAGGTGGACACCAAAGCAAAGGTATGAAAATATTTTTCATGGTCATTGTTTCTCCTATAATGAATTTGGTCACAAAGCTTTGGAATGAAGACATCATGCAAAGAAATATGTTGGAATATTCTACAACATATTAAGATGTTTGAGATGTAATCAAGTGGGACACAATGCTGCTCATTGTCACACCATGAGATGTTACAATTGCAGTGGTTTTGGACACAAAGCTCAGGATTGTTGGAATTCAAGGAGATAGTAAATGAGGAATGCTTCATGTAGCGTGGAAAGAAGAGCACATGTAAATTGGAAGGAAGATAATGTTGAAAGGATGGAAGCTCAAAGTACAAGTACAAAGAAACCTGGACACTTTTAGTACTGGATGAAGAAGACTGAACCAACAAAATAGAATGGTATCCATGAGGCAAGCTCAAGCCTTACATTTTTTGAGGCATACATGAGATCCTATGGGAACGATCATGTATATACACATTCTGTCTAAAGAAATGTCATGTATATACATGAGATGATGTATGTGGTGAAGTCATGTACACGAGGTAAATCCCTTGGAAAATGGGGTGTACAACAACATGGTTTGATGGTACATAATAGTTTATGCAGGGTCTGAGATGATATGCTTTAGGTTTTCATGTTTGCATGTATAAATGTATGGTGATGATATATAGATTAGGTTTGGAGCATATGCTTGAGGTATATTATGGATGCATGTTACCAATCCTAGGTTTTGGATTGAGGAATTGTCTGTTGAGGTATAGTGTTGGTTATATTGAGTACTTTCTTAGTGATGTCACAAAAATTTGATTATGATATATATCATGATGATGTGATGGTAGCTAGAGATATATCATTGATCTATTGAGGGACACTCTTGGTACATATTTAGAGGTACTATTGTTGCATTATATTTGATGTAGTAAATTTTTTGAGGTAGATCTGTTATAATACCTGGGTAGTACATATGTGAGCTCCATTGTCATATCTTGTGATGTATTGTTAGAAGCATATTTGTTGGATGTATTGGTGTATGTATTTGGCATATTGGTTGATGTACATGTTGAATACATTGGTGAGACATATCTTGGATACATTGGAACATAGTTCATGGTAGATGGTTGATGCATATGACACTTGGTTGGCATGTTGGTATTGATAGATGACTCTTGTTGGTTACATTGTCATATATCTTTAGTATATGGATACAAGGTTGATACACATCTGGCACACATTCTTGGCACACAGGTGAGATACATTTCATGATATATGATGTATGGTACTTGGATGATGTACATGGTTGGCATATGATGAGTCACATATTGATCTATGGATGATTCATGATTGGTACACATTGTGTACATTGTTAGAGGCACTTGCTAGTTACCATATGGAAGATGTGGCATAGGTGTATGGATATCTAGATTGTGGTTCATCTTGTTGACATTTTTGGTGCATGATTGATTCACTTGCTTGATGGTATATGTTACATGATTGATGATTGATGGTTGAGATACATTTCTTGACATATGGGTTGTGGAATTTGATAGAGGCATATCATGAGTGATATGACACATGGTTGTCATGATGTACGGTTGTTGATATTATTGATGATATTGATACACATTTGGCACATGGTTAATACAATTCAATGATGATATATTATATGGTGTTGATGTACATAGTTTATGTACATGGTTGATGTGCATGATTGACACACACTAAATGGCACAAGTTAGATGGTTTATGCATGAACATGTCCAAGGATTGTTTTTCTCTTGATGAAATTGAGTAGTTGATCAATGTTTCGGTAGAGAAGCAACATTTGCAACAAAAGAAGATTGGACTGGAAGCATATTGTTCATCTTCTAGAGAAGATAGGGGGAGACATATCCACATGGGGAGTTACTCATCTTCCCATGATCGGTTGCAGATGAATGATTCTAGGAGGAGAGATGATTGCCAACCATATCATCAACATTACATCATAGTGATTTCCCTTGTCATAGGGTGCTAGTGGGAAAAAAACCCCTTAAGACTACACTATAGTTCAGAATGTAGGAAGATCACAACCGTATAAAATTCAACTACTTCTCCAAATACCCTGAACATAGCCAAGACTCATACAAGAAAATCAACAATGAGAAGTATTGGGTAATTGCACCTCTACTCCATGTCCAGTGATGATACTCTTGCACTTGAAAGCTTTGCTGATTGCAAGACTCCTCCCAAGGCTGGCCTGCATTCAAAGATAGACAAACAGAAAGCTACAATCATGAAATTCATATAAAAATAAGGGTTATATGTTAGAATATACAAACATAAACCATTAAAAAAATTCAACACGCCATGATTTGGGACAAGAAAAGTACTTATTTTATTGATAATTCAATGATTATAACTTTTACAACCAAAGTCGACTACTGCTCCATGAACCTGGTCTAGGCTCCTCTTCACCAAGCTGCAAGTGCACCTCTGTATGTCTTCTCCTCTCAACCTTTAGATCTCTTCGGGGAAGTGAATGGTTTCTGATGGAGGAAGAAGGGAAAATTGGGGAATTCTGAGGCAATTCTCACAAAAGGGCTACAATTACTTGGGGCAAGGAGGGGATGTGAAATGGGAAGAGTTTCACTGTTCTTATGTCTAGATGTGGAATGAGACCCCAACACCTCCTTTATATGAAAAAAGGATGGTTATTTGGTTGGGTGATGGGATATATGCGGTGGATTAGTTGGGAAACTACCTAATAGCCCGTAATCTCAACGAATTCCTTGCAATTTTATTTTTTTTGCAACTTCTACAAGTATACGTGGGTTGTAGTGGTGCAACATGCATATGTACATAGGTTGTAGTAGTGCAACAAGCATATTTATGCGGGAAGTATTGGTGCAGGGTGCATACATCTTCAAAAAATGGGTTTTTTAGAAGAGAAACTTAGTGATGGCTTGGAAAAAAATTAAAGTAAGAGGGCCAAAGTCCAAGTATGCATATGTAGAGAAATTTAGGGTTATAACAGATGCCTTTAATGTGTGAGGTCATAAGAGAATCTAATGGCCAAAATACATTACAAAAATATTCGCCAATGTATGAAATGAGTGAGCCCAAGATCAGAGTTTGGGAGGTGCCATTTGCAAAATAAAAATTGTCTCTCCGAGGTGGGCATACCCATGCTTAGGATGAAATAAATCATGGATTCTAGTAAAATACACTGCATATCCATTCCATATAAATATATAAAGTGTAGCCGCGAGAAATACACTGCGGATCTACATCTCAAAATCAAAGATATACATGTATAGTATCCATCTTCAAGAAGCCAATAATGCTCGATGGTTGTAGATGAGGTATTGAGAGCTCGAGAAACAACTTAAATATCTTCAAAGAATAGGTAGGAGTACAATGTGAGTGTATGAATTCACTACCCAGAGGTCTTCAACGACTCATTGGGGAAAGACAAGAGGATCTCGATGATCAGGGAGAGAACTTCATTGATTTCGAACAAGGACTTGATTGGAATTTTGGGATGGCCGGGCATGAGGTCAAGAGACAAACTGCAGAACAACCGACTTAGGTTGGGTGAAACTTCCCTTGGGAAAGAGCATGAAAGATGATCAGACTCAGGAAGCATGAAATTGACATAAGTTCACGATGCAGGAGGCAACACAAACTCTCCATGTGTTTGGAAGAGTAACCAAATAGAGGAGGACACAACTTTATGTAGCGAGAACAACTCTCTAAGGTCATATTAGATCCCAAATCTTGATGAAACAAAAAAAAGGATGTGCTTTGTCCAAGGGAGACTCATTGTGTTGCCAAAAAGGAATATATATTTCCCGTCCCCTCTTTTTTGGTTCTTTGTTTTTTTTGTCTTTTTCAATTTTTTAAAGAGCTTGAAAAAGAATAAAATAATGTTATGTTACAAAGGAGGAACGAGTGTCACAAGAAATCATACTAGTTCCAGAAGAACGAAGCACACTAATTCTCAGAGAAAGGAGACATGTTCAGGAAAAAGACACTCGGGGAAAATTCTTCCATGGGTCAAGGTGTCAGGTCGTAGAGGAAAAGTGCTACAAGGATTGCATATAAGGTATGCTTCAAAGGTTTAGTTGAGAGCAACATGGAGCCGACATTAGGCCAAATATGTAGATATGCAAATTCGATTAGCAAGACACAATGAAACCCCCTTCAATGTAATTTTAACGAGCCCAGAGAAGGTAAGTTCGATAGTTTTTTCATTTTTAGAGAGTCTGAAAAACCGTAAAAGAAGACTCCACTGGGTACCTTTTTCAAAAATAGTCTAGTCGGTTCAAAAAAGGGGTAAAATAGCACTGAAAAGACATCTATTCAAAACCATTTTAACAAGTGTGACAAAGACAATATCACTCGACAATATTTTCAATTTTAAGGAGTCTGAAAAGAGCTTAACTATGGACTCATTTCCTTTTTCTAGATTTGGTCTCCTTAGCCCGAAAAAGTATAAAATTTACTGAGGAGAACTCTCCCGGTGACACGAATCTCTCGAGGTGTACCTTTTTCCTCCATAATCCACAGGCCATAAAAAGGGGTAAACTCATGCTATTAGATGTTCTTCTAGACCAATTTAATGAGTGTGAAGGAACAAGGTCACTCGATGATCTTTTCAATTTTAGGGAGTCTGAAAAAAGCTTAACTATGGACTCTGTGGGGGTTCCTTTTTCATATATTTAGTCCCTCAGGCCCAAAAAAGGGTTAAAATTATACCTGAGAATACTCTTCTAGAAAACCAAAGCTCCTAGAGTATACCTTTTTTTTGTAAAATTGACCATCCAGAGCGAAGCTCCTAGAGTATACCTTTTTTTCGTAAAATTGACCATCCAGAACGAAAAAGGGGTAAACTATCGTCAGAAAGACATGCCTTCAAATTTAATTTTGGTGAGCGTGAAGGACAAAAATATATCTCGAAAATATTTTCATGTTTAGAGAGTCTGAAAAGGGCTTAAAGAAGACTCCAGAAGGTTACTTTTCTCAGTTAATCCAAACAATATTGAAAATAATAAATATAGTCTCGTTGGATGTTGCTTTCGGATTTTAAAGAGAGATTGAAAGACAATAAAGTGTTCTCATTTTTGGGAGTCTCGAGGGTGAGGCAAAGAGTGATAGTGCATCAGATGAATGAGGCTCAAAATCATAATCATGATAGGACTAACAAGGACTCCCGAGCCTAAATTTGTTAGAGACAACATGGATGCCAAAATGCAACAAGGATATATCTAGGGAATCCATGTAAAGGTAGGTTGTACCACCTAATTACTACACTTCTAAAACAACAATGATTTTTTTGTGTCATAATTCGATGGGATCGATCCTATGATAAAGCAGAAAAGACAACAAGATGCAGAAAGTGGAGGTGGAATCCTAACTTATATGCAAAAAGTTGGAAAAAATGAATTTTACAAAAGGACCTTTAAAAGTGACCCATCTCCCAAAAACAGTTACCAAACCAGAAGGAAAAGTGCATCATAACATCCAATAAGGAAATCAAGAACCAAATTAAATGATTTCGAAGCCAGAATAAAATGACAAAAGGGTTCAAAAAAGTGGAAAAAAGGGCCAAAAAAGTCTATAAATAGAAGCTGACAACTCATTTTCACCATTGCAATTTGAAAATTAACCAGAAGGTAAAAAAGACCCCTTTTCTAAAGAAGTTGATTCTAGGAGCTTTAGAGGATGAAACAAACTTCCACTCACACCAAGTAAGTATAAACTCATCCCTCTTGCATTTCAATTCTTATTTTATGCATTGTTTTCAGTTTTTTTAGGGGGGTGCTCTCCTAAAAAGGGGAGGCCCTATGCGTATGCAGGCCATCCAAGGACATCCCACATATGTCCATGGGAAGAAAATAGTATTCCCATAGACATACAGGACTGTGGCCAAAACAACCCGCGTACACCCTCAAAAGCATGGAAAAAAATAAAGATGCAAGAGCTAACTCCTCTTTGAACTGTCATGGAACATGATGTATGTCCACTGGAGGGAGAGGGAACACAAGGAAATCAATATCTTGGTTGATGAAGACCGTGCTGCCATTTCCGCATTGAAACAATGTGGGTTATGGAAGTTCTATCGGTGTTCGTTTATGAGGGCACAACCCAATATACTAAATGCTCTGGTGGATTACTCATACCCATATGCAGAGGTATTTATGATTGAGGGGATGTCATTGAATCCAAATAATAAGAATATATACTTCTTGAATGGCCTCTCGAGGAGAGGGGAACCAGTCAATCTGTGCACATTTCCCCCTGGGCCCTTCAACGTTGTTGACTACATCAGGATGCACTACGAGGCTGGCACTGAGAAAGAAGTTTCTCAAGTGCCCATCAACCATATCACCAAATTTTGACTAAAGGTGGTCCTACTTATCATTGGGCAGATCACTAGATCCGCAACCCTCCACCAGGCCTCCCGGGTGCACATGTATTGTGCCATGCATTGCCTAGATGCATGTATTTTCGACTGGGGTATGACCATGCTCACTTGCATGAAGAGGTGACTGACAGATTATCGTGAGTGAGTCAACAAGAACTTCAAGTTTGACACCATACTATGCTTGTTCTTCTTCGAGAGGGTGTCCAGTCTGAGTCCGAGAGATACTGTATGGGGGCATGTGGCCTCCTTCCCAACGGTATGCATATGGGAAGCATTGTTGCCATGATAGGGGGGAGGAAGGACCATAAAGGCCTTCGATGATACGTTCTTCAACTGGTGGGCATGGTAGATTCCAATGCTAGAGGACTACCCCTACACTGGAATCAACTTCTCCAAAGACCCGATCATTCTCGTACCTCTTGGAGAGGAGCGAGGAGAGCTAGGTACATGTGTTTTAATGTTATTTAATTTTTAGTTTCTTTTATATATATCATTTTTTATATGTATCAGAGTATTTGAAATCTATGTATCTATTATGTACAGACGTGGGACCAGTGTAGCTGAAAGACTTCACGAGGACTAGGTGATGTCCTCGACTAGAGGCAGTACCAATAGCAGTTGACGAAGCAAAAACTATAGGGGGGACTCCATCCGGAGAGGCTGACAAAGTTTTGATGTGGGTGGAGTGGAACATCACTGTGCTCACTCATGTTGTTCCCATGGCCGAGATCGAGGATCTCCCATCATCTATGCAGCCTCAAGTAGTTGGGGTGCCATGGACTTGAGTCCAAATTTTCTGGCATTTGGCTGACGTTGTCGTTCACTATGGCAGGGCCAACATGCCCCAAGCTTAGATAGGATGGACTCATTATGTGCCGAGGGAACTCTTTGTATATTTTTGAGGGCATAAGCCCTGTGATTTATACTGGATATTATTTTTGAGACGTTCGTGCCCAACTATGTACTCTGACACTTTCTGACATATATATATTTACATATTTTATGTATTAGGGGTCACATTTATTTAAAAATGTATGTACATGTGTATGTGCGTTCTTCTTTTTATGTGTGTGCAACATGCCTATGTAATACTTGATTAGCTAGAGTATATGTCATTTGATTTAATCTCCTAGGAACATGGATATATGTAATGTAATCAAATCAACGTTCTAAGAGACGTACCGTAAGGAAACATCGGTGTAAAGTAGGATCATAAACGTGGTAAACTCCATTTAACTGGGACACAACCAAGTGAGCATCTAATTAGACCTGGAGGTGATAAATTCCATGCGACAAAGTGTCACGAAGAAACTCTATCACTGCGTTGTACACGATGGCATTGTTTGTGGTGTCACCTAGACAGATGCCTCCGGAAGATAGAAACTGGCCTTGAGGCGTGAAAATAACCCAAGCTGTGGAAGCAAGCCTTCGAGTGTGTTGGATAGTGCTATCCATGAACCCAAATAACACCTCTGATTCACTTGACATCTTCCACAGTGAAAAAGATGACATAAATAACGACACGTCCATAAAAAAAAGACAAAAAAACTGTATAAGAACTATACATATGTACAAGAAGTCACCCAGGTGACCAACCTATGAGTAACACTTCTTGAGGTAGAGCCCATTTCTAGGATCTACCAAGTCATTTCCCTCAACGTCAACCATATGATAAACGCCCTTCTTTAAGACCTATTTCACGATGAAAGGTCTGAACCACATGGGTTTAAACTTTCCTGTCCCCAGGTGATCCTTGTCTTGGTCATACACCAGGACAAGATCGCCTTTGAAGAAAATCCGATGATGAATGAAACGATCATATTGACACTTGACTCATTTCTTGTGAGCCTCATTGGCCAAGGCTGCATCACGATGTTTCTCATCGAGATAATTGAGATATAATAGGCATTCTTCAAGCGGTGAAGTGTTTGGCAATAACTCTACTGCCAACTTTAAAGACAAGATCTAGAACTCAATAGGAAAGATTGATTCGAACCTGTAAACGAGTTGAAAAGGTGAGAAACCAGTGGCAATATTTATAGACATTCGGTAGGCCCATAATTCCAAGTACAACATCAAATGCCAATTCAACTTGGAAGAATTGATTGTTCACTGAAGAATATCCTTGAGGGACTTATTCGTATCTTCCACCTGGCCATTCGCTTGTGGGTAGTAGGGTGATGAATGCTCTTGTCTCAACCCAATATTTGATGTTAACTCAGACATCATTTTGTTTTGGAAGTGACTTCCATGGTCAGTGAAAATATCCTTCGGGATGTCGATCCTTGCTACTATCTAGTTAAAAATGAAGAGTGTCGTTGTTTCTCCATCACTATTAAATGTTGGCATAGCCTCGACCCACTTTGTGAAGTATTATACCACTACGATGATATGACGATGCCCCTTGGTTGAAACCGGGTGGCATGTAGTAAAATCAATCCCCCACTTGGTGAAGGGACCAACAACAATGACAAGAAACATGGGAGAAGGATGTGCCCTCATCTTCCGATAGAAGATCTCACATGGGTGGCACTTCTTGACAGACTTGATGCAATCCTTGATTAATGTAGGCCAAAAGTAACTAGCTCATAGAATCTTTTGGGTTGTTGCCAACCTAGAAAAATGGCCACCACATGCTCTAGTGTGGCATTCATTAAGAACAAGTTATGCTTCCTCATGTATAAGGCACCGACGAAGAATATGGTCTACACCTTAACAATACAAAGTGTCATCGAGTATGTGATAGTTTCATGCCTGATTGCGAATTCGTCGACGCTTGTCGTGAGAAGTAGGGAACTTAAAATTATGGAGATAGACTAGTATATCCCCATACCAGGGGTTTGAAGATGCGATCAGAAAATAATCTCCTTTAATAGGTGATTCTTCGGTCGTAACATCACTTGATTCAAAAAAAAGTTCTGAAATAAGTTCTGTAAAGACCAACGACTTTTTGGATTTCGTGGAAACAAAATCCAAGTCAAATTCCCGGAGGATTACAATCCATCTATTGATCTTTCTGCCAATGACACGTCGTGTCAACACATATTGAAATGGATTCATAACAACAATTATGTTGGTCTTGCGAAGTAGGATATAATGAAGAAACCATTGGATGGCATGCACTACTTCCAATGCAAGTTTCTCAACATGGGAAAAGTTGAGTTCCAACCCAACTAGGCCTCGACTTGTTTAATAAATCACATGCTCCTAGAGCAGATTGTCCTCTTGAACCAAGACCATATCTATGGTCAACTCTGTGGTGGCCAAGTACAATAAGAAATATTTATTATAATTGGGAGGATGGAGTAGAGGGACAGACGCAAGGGCACATTTCAATGCTTCGAAGGAGCGCTAAGCGACTTCGTCCCAACAAAAATAGACTCCCTTTTCTAATAAATGCATGAACCCTTTAGTGATTTCAGTATAGTTTGAGATAAAATGTGGAAGAAAGTTCACTTTCCTCTGTAAGCTCTAAATCTGGGATACTTTTCACGGGGGAGGCAACTAAACTATCACCTCAACCTTAAGAGGATCGACCATGATCCCTATTTTTGAAACTATGAAACCTAAGAGACCAGCCAATGTCATGCAAAAACTGCACTTGTTAGGATTCAAGTGAATCCAATAGTAGAAACATTGTTCGAAGATTAGTCAGAGGTGTGTAGGATGATCATATCTCTTGTGAGAGTGTGATGCTAGATCATCGAGATAAGCCTCGACTATATGTCTAAGGTCATGTAAAGAAAAATACATGGCCCACAGAAAAGTGGATCCAACATTCTTTAGGCCAAAAGTCATCTTACGATAAGAAAATGTTCCCCAAACACAAATAAAATTTGTTTATGTTGTTCTTTAGGTTTGATCTGAATTTGGTTATATCCCAAAAACACATCCATGAATGAAAAGACCTCACAACCTGCGCATTCATCGACAATCTGATCAATGAATGGGGTGGGGAAGTTATACTTTGGACATGCCTTTTTCAAGTCACGAAAGTCCATGCACACACGAATCATACCCTATTGTTTGTTAACCAGAACATGATTTGAAACCCATTGCATCAACTATACAGGGTAGATAAAATCGTCTTTAAGCAGTTTCTCTACTTCAGCCTTAATAACTGTCGCTTTCCGAGGATTCACTAGACAAATATTTTGTCGGACCAGTTTGGTGTCAGGATAAATCGTTATCTGATGTTCAATGATTCTTGGATCACTGCCTAGCATTTCCTCATAAGACCACTAAAAAACGTCGCAGAATTCCTTAAATAATTCTGTATAGATTCAAATCTCCTTGGGGGAGCAGTCCTCTCTGACGAAAACATTCTTTGACATGAGGGGCTTTGGATATATCTATGGGTATCGTTTCAATGATACTTTCTATATTACCCTCAACGTAAACTGCGTGTGTAGCCAGAGGATTAACAGGACAAGACCTGTCCCCAGTCATAGTCAACACAAATTCACCTGTCTCTATTCTTCTTAACTCCGAGAGGAAATAAGATCTATGATGGAGATCATCCCAGGGACTGTCCAGACTAGTCAATGCCTCAAGAATCACCCCATCTGAGGGAAATACCAATTCTAAATAATTGATAGTGGCGAGGGAACCTTGAGCCCAACTAGGCTCAAGAATTGGATCTAACTCCTACGTGGGAGTCAGATCAGGGTCGGCTGAAGCTTGCTAGACAATATTGTATGCATCTTCTGCCATGAACAAGGGTGTGGCCATGTGAGGATACCCTGTCCCTTACATCATAGTTGATTGGGAAGGAAGAGCCCATGGATCGTGAAAGTAAGTCATTCAGAATGACAACACTTGAAAAATATCAAGTTTAGGCTGGTTGGGGGGCGATGATATAAGTTTGACATCTCCATAAGGAGGCGGGTAATCGAAAGTACCCATAAATGGTGGGTACAAAACAACCCCTACATTGACTATGCCAGGCTGAGGGTTATCAATCATCGAGACCGTGGATCGCCCCGATGAAGGGTCAGTATGGGAGGACAACTGGTCAATGGTTATGATTCAACCCTCGTGTGGAAACAACAAGACCCAAAACACTGTGGCAACCACTGTATGCATTGCATAGGTCCAACTCCTTCCTAATGAAAGGATGTAGTCGAGAGGCACATCAACCACTTCAACTTCGACACACACGATCTTCCCTCCTAACTGTACGGGGAAGGAAGGGATGAGTCCATGTGGTCTAAATGAAAGACCGTCGAAAGTCGTAAGAAGAGTAGGTTACAAAGACAAAACAGGTTGGCCAATGGCCTTCCAACATGCCAACGACATCACGCAATTCAAGGTGCCCTCATCAACCACCATAAAAAATATATTCCGAGTAAAATATTTCATGGTGTAAGCCACTACTATGTGAAAATCCACGTGGTAAGGGAGACGAGGTTTCAAGTCAGTTGTAGCGAGAACGATCGTTCCCGGATTACAAGTCTCTGCAGATCCCAAAGTGGATAACATAACCTTTCTCTGTGAAGGGAAGATCTGGAGGACCTCCAAAATAAACATCGCACAAGGGTCTTGTGACAAATCCTCCACCACAAAGTAGTTCTAAGAGGCCCTTGCATTTGGATTATGAAAAGTTTTATCGAACTCCCCTTTTAGGATGCATGCCAATGTTTCACCCATCATCCTCTCGATATGGAGAGGAACAAGTGTGTTTACGACTTCTTTACTTTTTTTGACAGATTCCGACATTTCGTAATCATGTGCCCTAGTCGCTATATAAGCGTCACCTTTCATCATATAAACATTCACGGCCAAGGAATTACTAGAAGATGCGAGGGGTCCCTAACTTCCCCCATCCACTCTCGAAGAGGCTTGAATCATATTTTTCCCATGTGGAAATGGGTTCGTTAGCACAATAGGTTGTTGTTGCACCAATAAATTTTGGGCCTTTGTAAGTCAAGGGCATAGGTGAGTCAGATGGTCCTCCATGAAAAGGTTACACAGATATTTCGACTACTTCTTCTTTGTGTTGCCCCTTCCAGCATTATTGTTAGGTTTCTTATCCACTTTACCCTTTTTGTTTCGTTGTTTTTTCTTTCCGTCAGGCTGTTGGTTGGCCTTCGGGTTTGTCCACTACACACTATGTATGTATGATGTTTAGGTAGGGGGAACAACCAGACGCGAGGTATGGTTGGTCGATGTCTGTTGTATCGACAATTGTTTCAATTGATTTTACAGCTGATTAGTGGAATTTCCTTGTGCTGAACCAACTATACCATTGGCATGTGGTATAGAATTTTGTCTGGCCTTGTCAAGGATGGATCATGGTACATTTGGCAAAATATCATAGAGTAATCCATACTGAGAGTATATCATTTCGAGCTATTTCGCTCTCTTTATCGCCTCCACCTATGAAAACACTCCCGAAGTTGCAATGTCCTTGGATAAAACTGGTACCCAAGACTTCAGGAACCAATAAAGTCAGTGGGACGTGTACCTTAATCAAACTCTTCTGACGTCACCATTCTAGGATGTGATCCGAGATATGATCGACCTTAGTCTGCTCAAAGTTGGCAAAAAATTTGATGTCAACATTGTATCTCATGAGTATTTAGAAATGGTTTAGGAAAACCATCGTCAAATCGATAAAGTAAGAATATATTGAGCGATCAAGCTCGATGTACCATTTCACGGCACCCCGATAAGAGTTCGTTGAAACATGTGCAATTGTACGGAGTCATCTCGTAGTGAGTTTGACGAACACCATAGGTGGAAAGTAGTCACATAATCACCTGGGTCTTCACCAGGCTTGCCTTCTAATTTCGAAATATACTAGGGAAACTTAGTCGGCATGGGGGGCCAATGTGGATCATGACAAATCAGGTTGTTAAGCAACCTTGACAAGTCTGGTAGGTGTAACGTTTCTAGAAATGGTAGTTTAGGTTCGGTACCATGTATAGGAAAAAGGGGGTGTGGAGTTTGGTTGACACCAGGTTGCCAGGAAAAGTTGGGTTGTTGGCTAGGGTTCTGGTAGACACCATGGCCTTTACCAGCATAAGAAAACTATGTTTGTTGGGATATCATTGGTTGATTCCCGTAATTGGACGAAAAGGGTTGGGTGGGGATTTCTCCTTGCGTTGTGTTCCAAATATTCTAGAAGGGGTTTCCCCCTGCCAATTCGATGGGCATAGGTACTGAGCCTTGCCTGGGGTTCCATTAACCAGTGAAGGGGTTTCCCCCGGTCGACATCCCTTACGAGGAAACTGATCCTTGCCAAGGATTACAAAGTCCCTGTGAAGAGAAAAATCTTGTACTTTATCCCTATGTAGGAATAGTATCTTGCACAGAATTATGTTGTCTAAAACCAGGGTTTCCCCCGATTGAGATGACAGCTGAATAAAAATTGTTATTACCAAACACGTCTAACAAAGAGAATGACATGGATCCCACTGACTTGGTGTAAGAAGAAGGTCCTAGAATTCCTGCCCCAAACAAGTTGTAGTTCATACTCGACTCGATGGGTTGCTTGAAAGCATCATCAAGCGAGGGGGACGGAGGAGGTATATGACCCCCACCGTAAGGGATAACATTATAAGAGGTTGAGGTGCCCCCAATGGACCCTTTCATGGGAGAATTTGAGCTCCCTTCCCCCAGACCCATGGTAAGGATAGAGTTTGAATCAAAGACAGACATCCCATATGAAAATGGGGGGTTCGTCGCACTCTGTGTGAATGGAGCAATGGTCATTACCGATGATGGAATCAGACCATTACTTGAAGTAGAGGGGGTCGAGACCACTTTGGTCCAAATCGACGAAGGTGGTTTAAGAGGTGGAATACCCTCTGTGGTGGCAGTTTTTAAGGGAGTGTGAGGACTCCTGAATGAAGTAGCAACATTTGCTTCCATAACTGCTTGTAAAACTGTCTGATGCTCATAAGGTGTTACCCTTAGAGGGAAAACTTGTACCAAGATTGGTGCCAACAAGTTAGTGATCGGAGGGTTGTTCGGCTTGAGAGATTCCTCTCCAAGGTCAGAAAAAGTAGGTTCCTTCACATTCGAGTAATCTCCTCTTAGAGCAGGCTCAGGCACATTTTCCTGTGTCCCTGTCACTTTGAACGACCCTTATTGGTCAAGTCTTGACCATAACGGTGGCAGTGGTGGCTCTAATGTAACCGGTGGCAGGCCCTGAAGCCTTCACGATAGATGGAGCTCTTGATCTTCCACTTTGTGAAAATATCAACGACATAGTAAGGATTTAACTAACGTTTAAAGCCAAGCACACACTAGAAAAAGTCCTATAAGATAAACCAAGCAAACCACTATCTAGTTGGAAGAACAGTTATGCCAACCAACACTAGAGCAACTTACCGGTACAAGTGAAACTTGAACATGGAGGCACCCTCTGAGTATAATCGGCAAAGTGTGACCTAACGTCTGCCCTAGGTACCACGATATACTCCCGCAGTCACCTGTGTAAGTCCCTATAACAAAGGAAAATAAGTTTCCAACTCATAAACAGTCACTAGGTAAGTACAGTCGACAGTCGGGTGGACCGCAATGAGCAGGATAACAAGTCTGAAACCTATCGAGGGAATCAAAATCAAGTGGTTTGGAAGACAACTGAGGATATGTAATGGATTCGAGGTCCATGAAGCTCCGTAGGCAAATGCAAGTGATAGTATCCCACGACAGATCCTGAATATGTGTTCGCCACTACGTTTAGTCTGGATTTGGAGGGGTTATCTCCGATTCCTTTCCTCACATGATCTCATGTTTAGCCCTTGTGTTAGAGGTGGGTCCTGGATAAATTTCACGTCACTAGACTTTTAACACTCCCTAGCTATGAATCTGATGTTTGTTTAAAATCCTTGAAGAGTTTCCTCTCCAACCTAATTCAAGGCTCTAACCCTAAACTAGTTGATTGACCCTACAAACATAAAAGTCTAGTTGATTTTAAATTTAGCGTTTGTTTTAATGGCTTGTTTTAAATCAAAGGATATGGCGGTGAAACTAGTGATGTTTTTTGAGAGACAAAAATAGGAGAAATAAACAAAAATTTGAAAGAAAAATTACTTCTAGTGAAAAATAAAGATTTACAACTAGCTCGTTGTAACCAACTTTTCCATAGCTAACTTTTTCAAGATCTTTAAAAAGAAGACCTAAAATGAAATTCTGCTCAACTACGAGCTACTTAAGATCTAAGAAATCAGTAAAGAAATTAAAAAATGAACTTTTTTTCCTTTCAATTAAGATAACTAACTCCAACTACTTTACCAAACTAAGAATGAAAAATCTTTTTCTTTTTTTTTGAAAATGCTTCAGACAGAAAAAACTTGAAATAAATATTTTTTCTCTTTTATTTAAAGCAAATGAAAGGGGGGAAATAAATACAAGACAAGATTGAAATTGACCTTTGGCCCACTGTGGATCACAGGGAGCCACTAAAGACACCAAATAGGTTGATCAACAAAATCAAAGACTCACCTAAAACCCTTTCGGAATAAACACAAGAAAAAATCGAAAAGACAAGCAAACTAACATCTAACCCAAGCTATGACTATAAAAACATAGACAATGAACTCTGTCAAGAAACCCAAAGAGGTAAAACCTCAATCAGGAAAGAGATTAGTTGTATCTTTTTTCAAAAACAATTTCTTGAAACAGGTGCACTAATGTTGTTTCAGCAACCTGCGTATGTACGCAGGTTGTTTCCTAGACAGGGTGGGTATGTACGCGGGATGATCCACAGTATGGTGCGTACACCTCTGTATTTCCTCAAAAAATAAATAAAACATAAAGACTGACACGACGGAGAGAACTGGTATGGCACCAAAAGGTGACCATAATCCCTTTAAAGACTCAACAGACTCAACAGAAACTCATAAGGTATAAAAGCCAATCAAACACCCAAAAAATACCCTAAAACCCTAGAGGCTTCCCCAGTATGGTGTCCAATTATGCTAGCGGGAAAACCCCCCCTTAATACTATACTAGGGTTCAGAATGTAGGTAGATCACAATCGTCTAAGATTAAACTACTTATCTAACTACCCCAAACATAACCAAGACTCATACAAGAAAAGAAAGAATGAGAAGGATCGAGTAACTGTACCTCTACTTCACATTCGATGATGATACTCTCGTGCTTGAAAACTTCACTGACTGCAAGCCTCCTCCCAAGTCTAGCTTGCATTCAAATACAGGCAAACAGAAATCTACAAGCATGAAATTCATATACAAATAAGGGTTAGATGTTAGAATATCCAAACATAAACCATTAAAAACATTCAACACGCCATGATTTGGGACAGGAAAGGTACTTCTTTTATTGATAATTCAATGATTATACCTTTTACAACCAAAGTCATCTATTGCTCCACAAACCTAGTCCAGGATCCTCTTCACCAAGCTCCAAGTGCACCTCTGTATGGATTCTCCTCTCAACCTTCATATCTCTTTGGGGAAGTGAATGGGCTTTGATGGAGGAAGAAGGGAAAATTGGGGAATTCTGAGGCAATTCTCACAAAAGGGCTGCAATTACTTGGGGAAAGGAGGGGATGTGAAATGGTCATAGTTTCACTGTTATTATGTCTAGATGTGGAATGAGACCCCAACACATATTTTTATCTGATAAAAATATGGTTATTCGATTGGGTGACAGGCTATAGGCAGTGGATTAGTTGGGAAACTATCCAATAGCCTATAATCTCAACGAATTCCTTGCAACTTTTTATTTTTTGCAACTTTTGTAGGTATATGTAGGTTGTAGTGGTGCAATATGCATATGTGGGTGGGTTGTATTGGTTTAACAAGTGTATGTATGCATGCAATATTGTTGTAGGGTGCGTACATCTTCAAAAACTATGTTTTTTGGAAGAGCAACTCAGTGATGGCTTGGAAAAAATGCGAGTAAGATGACTAAAGGCCAAGTATGCATATGTAGAGAAATTTAGGGTTATAACATAGGGATAAATGTTCATCATATGCATGGAAATCATCCCACAAGTCTATGCAACTAGGGGGAGAAAATAAGGGACAATTCACTTAGGGGGAGAAACCCCAAAGATATATACCCTTTGCCATTGATTTTAAAGGGGGAGAGATAGTCACATTGATTTTGTGAGATGAACATTTATGAGGAGTGATGATCACATCAGTAGCATGAGCATTGCCATGTATTGATGTTTCCATCAATGATTGGTGTTGCCATCAATGTGAAACTGGTATATTGTTGTACTATGTTGTCATTGATGTTAAGGGATTTATTTCAAGTATTTTCATAGTGATGTGTTTGTATCATTGATATATTGATTATTGGTTATATGGCCATTTATGTAATTGTTGCCAAAGGGTCAATTTCAAATAGTGTCATAGTAATGTGTTGTCATTGATGTCAAGGTTGATATGAAAGGAAGTTGTATCATTGATGTCATGTCATGGTTGATAGGAAGAACCAAATGGATAAAATCCAAAGTAGTCCCCTTATGGTAAAATCCCTTACAGGAAGATGCTCTTGGATAAAGTTCTCAAAGTGATCCCCTTATGGTGAAATCCCTCATGGGAAGACGCTTTGTGAAGTTGAAATGGCTAGGTGTTTGAGTAGCCCACCAATGTGGTTAGGGAACTCAAGTTTGATTGAGGAATAGTGTAATGAATATCAATTAATTTTTATGAGAAACTATTCCATATGGATAGTATATGTCACGTCGTTTTCAGTGATATGAGGAACATCACATAACTTATCATGGTTAGAGAGTTATTTTCATATGAAGTTGGAGAACCCTCATGAGTTATCAAGAATCCTCTAGAATGTCAAAGAATTCAAGAAGGTAAAAGAAGTCAAATTATTCTAGAAGCTCCTAGAAGACATTGACCAATCAAAGTGGTTAGTCATGGGTTAAGTGGTTGCAAAAAGAAAACAATAAAAAATAAATTAGTTGCAACTAGAAGTGGAGAGTTTACTATTTGTGGATAAAGTGGTTGTAAGTGGAAAAAGTGGTTAGAAGTGGGTTATTCCGAAAATAAGGAAGTTGGGTAAGTTGGTTAGAACATAATCCCTAGAGGAAGCTACTTGGATAAGTATAAATACGAGAGAAAGGGTATATTATGAGTATGATCTTTGAGCATATTGAATATCCATTTCTGAAAGGTTATTTGGGAAGGTATTATTGATAGAGAAAATTTGCAGTAGAAAACACGTGGTATAAAACTCATAGCAACAAAATCGTGGCAACAAAACTGCTGCAATAGAATCATGGCAACAAAACCACGATAATAGATTTGGTAGCTGCAGAAAGTTGGAAGTTCGGTAACCACATCAGATTTGCATATTGGAATTGTTCCAATTATTGCATGGTATGGTATAGGTCTTGATTATTTCTACAAGATCAAAGGTATGGTTTTGGCACATGGTCTTGTGTAATGGTTTATGGTATTTGGTTTATGCAAAGTATGGTGTATTGCTAGAGGTGTATTTTTTGTTAAAGGTAAACCTAGTCAGGTCCTGATCAACCCAATAAAGCCCTGATCAACCCTTTTAATGAAAATCCAACCCTACAGACATGATCCTTAGAAAACCCTATATAAGTAAACCCTCCATTGGCCTATTTTTTCCCCTCAATCTAGCTCAGGCCTTGAGGGGAATAAATATAGGCGATATTACCTGAAGGTAAGTGATCACTTTCTATTTTCCCAAACTAACTCGTAGAGCTAGCTCAGGATTTGAGGAACAGATAGAAACAGAGTCGCTCACTCGACAAAGGAGGGTGAGGTACGATTAGTGACTCACCCTAAGTGGGTGAGGTACGACGATATTGTGCATATGGTTGAGATTTGACTTGATGTTCCAGGTGGATATTGGTGGCCACCCACCTATTCCAGCTTGCTCCTCTTAACAATTTTTAGTTCTTCTGTACTTATTTGTAATTGTGGGTTCTACACTTCTGGGGATGTCTGAATCCCTACACATCTTCCAGGTGGATATTGGTGGCCTCCCACTTAATCCAACTGGCTTATTTTGTATGTTTTCATGGTATCACACGTTGTTGTACTTCCAAGGCCGTTTTGGGGCCCTAAAAATTGTTTTTTTTTCTCACCATAGCCAAACTATAGATGGAGTCAAATTTTGATGAAATAATGTATATTTCTTGAAAATACCTTTCCAATAGGATATCACACGCCTAAAACTGAGGTCGTATGAAAAACTTACAACCCAAGGAAGTTGAGGTACCAACTTACCCATAGGGGCCCACATAATGTTTGGCATTTCATCTCCTAGGGTTAGGTTTTTGGATGTATAGGGTTTTGGAATTCATGAGTAATGTTAAAAAGACCTCTGGAGCCTCATTGTAATAATTATTCTCAAAGGGATGTACATAGAAACCACATCACTTCTTAGAGATATCTACCACCATTCGAGTAAGTGTTTCAGTTCTATAGTTTTACAGTTTTATAGTTTCATCCTATTTCATTTATTCAATAGAAGATATTGTTCACTGAATACCTATGTTTTTATTCATATATCTATGTTTATTAGAGAGATCTACTCTTCACTTATTTATCTTCATGCATGTCCCCGACAAGATCTGGGTTAAAGAAGTTGGGACTCGAAACAATTGAGCCATTGCAATATCAGTTGTGCTAAGCCTGACAACAACCCATGGGGGACGAAAATAAATATGATGGAGTAGGAGAACATTTTAAAATGTTGCTTGAGGAAGCCCTTGCATGAAAAATGAATGAAATGATGGACAACTTTGCACATATCCTTCAATGGTTTCCCACAGGAGAAGCATCTTCATCAAGCGGCCATGCAACCCCCTTCAAGGTACATGTAAATTTTGATATTCCATTATTTTAAGGAATGATAGATTTGGATGTTGTAGATAAATGGTTGAATCTGCTCAAAGGGTATTTTTCGGTCCAAAAATTTTCTAGGGAAAAGATTACTTTTTCACTCCTCAAGGTCATCCCCCATGTTAAGGATTGGTGGGACACTTACTCTGAGAAAAGGGACATAGAGGAATCTGCAATATTTGTGGTTTCCCCTACACAGGATTCCTTCTGAGATTCCATTAAATAACAATACTACCATTTTGGAAGCTATGAGGGCCATTACAACAAATGGACCACCCTGCGTCAGGAAAGGGAGCATACAATACTAGATTTCACCAATATTTTCCATGCCCTGTGCACCAAATTGGGTAAGTGACATCTTGTGCTCAAATATCGTGGTTGTTTTCATAGATACATTCAAACAAAAATGGATTTCTAGAAATCACCTCATTGGGAACAACTTATAAATATGTTTTCAAGATCGAGCATAAATTTAAGAAGAAGAGGTGAGAGATTGGATCTATAAACTCCTCACAATCGAAGTAAGGCAAAGGCGGACACAACCCACATATCAAGGGATAGAGAAAATATGGCCACTATCAGGACAACTAGTCCAAGCCACAACACAAGAAGGGAAATGAGAAGATTAAGAAGGACAGGAAAAAGGTGTGAATACCATAAAATCCCTTGGCAAAACACTGAAGAATGTCACTCCAAGCAGTCACTCGTGACTGAGATAAAGGCCTCCGATTCATAGGCCAATTTTTACTTCGAATCAAATCCAAATGGAGAGAATCTGATTATTGATGTTGAACCTAGTGCCACTGTCACTACCACCAGAGTCCATCCAAGTGAACCATAAGAACCAGAGGAAGGGGAACACCTCTTTCACTCACAAATATGGGTAAAGGGGGATCTTATTCAATTCATTGTCAATAGAAGCATTTAGGAGAACATGATATCAATAGAGGTCGTCAATTGGCTATACCTGCCGATGATACCGCACCCACAACCCTACACCATTGGCTAGCTTCACCAAGGAAGAGATCTTTGTGTCAGCCAATAGTTTCGTCTACCGTACGACATCAATCCTTTCAAATACAAGGTATTGTGCGATATTTCTCCTGTTGAAGTTTGTGATGTTATTTTAGGAAAACCATATTTGTGGAAGCGTCATGTTGTGTATGAGTCTAGACCTTGCAGTGTTATTATTACTTTGGGTAGAAAATTGTACAGGATACCAGAGGTAGCACCTCTTGCCGTTATTTATTTAATCTCTTCTAAGCAATGTAGTAAGTTCATTTCACAAACCAGGAAGTTTGTCTTCTTTTTTATCCATGCTCACAGAAATAAGAAGGTCATCGCCGCATCTATGGCCTCTAAATAGATCCTTTCTTTGCAGCAGAATAAAGTGGACGAGATCATGGAAGAGTATAGAGACATCTTCTCCTCACACACCGGTGTATCGACGCACTGCTAATTCAAGAATACAATTGATCTAAACCTGGTTCACCTCTTCCTAATGGACCAGTATATCATTGATCGCTAATGGAAAATAACAAAATCAAGCATCATATCCAAGAGTGGCGTAGACCCCCAAACCCTCATGTCCAAGGTCCGCACAGGATTTTTCTAATTTGCCCTTGAGTCTAATTTTCTCTTTGATTTCCCCTTGGGGGAGATCTCATACACTCAGGGTGTATCGACAGGTCCTTATGGATTGAGCCTGCATGAGAAAACACCAGGTGTCAACCCGAATCTCCTTGATCACAATAGCGTTGTGCACTTTACTAAACTGGGGCTTCAGGTTTCACGATTTCGCAATCCCTATTGTCGAGGGTTCCTATCTCTACAAACTTCCAAAACCTGAATTGCCAAACTCTGATGCACTTAGCAAAGGTTGGCTTCCCAACGGGCTTCTCACTTCATCAGGGTTTCAGACTTCGCGACTTCGTGAATATAGATGCAAGGCTCCCAATCCTTCAACCTTTGAACCCCGAAACGGTCAACAAGGTTTGACTTCGTCGATTTACGAAGACATGCCACCTATCACCCTTGCGGTGCCCACCTGATAGATGTTCCATGCATTCACATGAGCTCTCGGATCTAAACCACTTCGCAACTCCGACAGTTGAAACTGGCTCCTCTCAAACCTCGAGTTCCCGAAGTGCCAAAATCCTGAACTCCCCGCCAGTTCCTTTTGCAACTCACAACTTAGGGACTTACGTTCCATTGCACTCAACTCCTGGTCATCAGGATCCCCGAAATGACGAAATGATATGATGGCTTGTGCAAAGCATGATCAACGGTCCACATTGATTCTTACCTCTCGAAGGATGGATTCATCCAAAACTTATCCTTCTTGTAGCTTCACTGGAATCCCATGGTCCTTGTGGTTTCGTGAATTCTCCATAGAGAATTACGATCGCTCGTTTCTCCTGGACAACTTCCGCGAAATGAACCAATGTTCTTCTATGGGAACTTAACTTCTTCTATATGACTGCAACCCTCGTCTTCCTTTGAAGTAGTTCAATATCCGTATTCCTTTGAAGTAGTTCAATATCCATCCTCCTTTGAACACTTCATGACGTTAACCCTCCTGAGCTTTCTCTTGGCAACTTCAAGCCTTAAAATAACTCTTGCATGCACCCCTTGCAACAACCTTTCAAATACTTCTAAGTATTTGATTTCTCAACTCTGTGCACCTCCTGCAACAACAGTCCTCAAACCCTTCCCTTAGTTGATAAGTCCTAAGATTTCAACCAACCTGCGCACACCTTGCATGGCTTCTGTGCCTCACTTGCACTTCTATTGAAATGAGAAAAATGGTATCCCTCCTGAGCTTTCAGAGATAAACTCTGAACCTTCATCAATGCACTCCTTGCGGACATTTCATTGCACTCCTTGCAAGAACTTTTCACACTCAGGATGAGAAACAATTGAAACTCATTCTCTCTCTCTCAGACTCCAAACATTCAACATGAAATCATACACACACACAGTATTAAAGAGAATGCATAAATAGAGAGAATAAACAACTGTAAGCATACCATTCACCATGTATAAATAGAAAAAATTATATCACCATGAAATCTGATTCAAAGCTTCATATATTAATTCAAAGCTCTTGTACATGGACTTCTTCTACAACTCTCTCTCTACAGCTCTCTCTTCTTCTCTTCTATGCTAATGTGTTAATGATACAATGAATACGAGAATGAGGGTGTCTATATCCATTTTCCCTCCTTCTCTTCTAAAATTTCTAATCTATCATTCAAACCTACCTACTTTCATTAACTATGCATAAATGCCTTAATACAAAAGACGGATGGGAGAATTTCCCCAGGTCCGTTTACAATCTCCAAAGTATAAATGTGAGTACGTTCCTCTTTACTATTACATTAATGATGTTGTCTTCAAAATTTAAAATAGGTTTTATGAAAACGTGCTCTTTGTGCATCCGCACGTCCAGCTATTTCTTTGGCTTAGGCACGTGCTTTGGCTTTGCACGATGCTCCTGCATCATACTCCCTCGCTTTAAAATTTTCATGAACTCCTGTTCATGAGTTCTTGCATGGCCTGTCCATGCTTATGAATTTTTGCTTCATCTTCCGAGCTCACATCTTCAATTGGATGTCCCTTCCATTTGATCAAGTATTCAAAATACTCTTTTCTTCTGGTCTTCCTGCTGACTCTCTTGTCAATTATTTTTTCCATCTGTGGCTTTTCAGCTACAGGCATTTGTTTAGTCCAATGAACCTCTGTCTATTCATTCTTTGTTCCTATTTCTCTAACTCTGTAAGGGTACAAATCCACAACATTGAATATCAACGAAATTCTAACCCCATCGGGTAATTCAATTTCATATGCATTTGCCCCAAATTTCTTCAAGACCTTGCATGGCCCAATCTTTTTCATTTTCAATTTTTTATATGTTCCCCTTGGGAACCTTTCCTTCCTCAGATGTGCAAGAATCAGATCACCAACTTCAAATTGAAGTTGTCGCCAGTGCTGATCTACTTTGCGTTTATATTCTTAACTCTAACTCTCCAATCGCTCCTTGATTTTGCTGTGAAGCTCCTTCATTGCTTCTGCAAAATCCCCTGCACTAGCAATCCTAAATTCATTTTGTTCTAAATCCCTTGATTCAGAAACTCCCCTTGGTTGCATCCCATATAAAATTATGAATGGACTTTATCCTGTTCTTCTGTTGATTGAATCATTGTAAGAAAATTCCGCCTATGGCAGAATGTGATCCCACTGACTGTGTTGTTCAATCACTAGGCTCCTCAACAAATCTCCCAAGCTTCTGTTGACAACTTCTGTCTGTCCATCCATTTGAGGATGATATGATGAGCTAAATGAAAAACTTGTCCCCATCTTCTTCCATAAATTCCTCCAGAAATGTCCCACGAACTTGGTATCTCGATCATACATGATACTTCTTGGCAAGGGGTGAAGTCTGATGACTTCTTTGAAAAATAGGTTCACAATGTGAGTTGTGTCACTGGTTTTTTGGCATGGTATGAAATGTGCCATCTTTGAAAATCTGTCTACCACCACAAAAATTGAATCAAATCCTCTTTGTGTACTTGGCAGTCCCAATATTAAATCCATGCTTACTGCATTCCACGGCCTCTCTGGTATGGGTAATGGCTGGTATAACCCTTTATTCTTCCTTTTCCCCTTTATGTGATGACAAATCCTACATCTGTCCACCAATTTCTTAACATCTGTCCTCATTCCTGGCCACAAATATGATCCATTCAACTTTGAGAATGTTTTATGATGACCGAAGTGTCCAACCAATCCTCCACTGTGTTTTTCTTTCAGCAGATTCTCCCTCATGGAACATTTTGGAATACATAGTTGATTGCCCCTGAATAATAATTCATCCTGGATCATGTATTCAATCCATTGGGTTATGTCTCTGAGAACTAGATTCTTAGACGCCTCATACGCTTCCTTAAAATCTGGGTCATCCCTGTACATTTCCTTGAGATTATCAAAACCCAAAGTTTTGACTCTGAATTCCTGCATAAGAAAACACTTCCTGCTCAAAACATCAACAACTTTGTTAGCAGTTTCAGAAGTATGATTAATTACAAAAGTAAAATTCTACATGAATTCAACCCATTTTGCATGCTTTTGGTTCAACTTGTCATGTTGAGTCACAAATTGCAAAGCATGATTATCG
>ML819644.1:44852-97024 GCA_009831015.1 Picea engelmannii
GGGTGGCATGTAGTAAAATCAATCCCCCACTTGGTGAAGGGACCAACAACAATGACAAGAAACATGGGAGAAGGATGTGCCCTCATCTTCCGATAGAAGATCTCACATGGGTGGCACTTCTTGACAGACTTGATGCAATCCTTGATTAATGTAGGCCAAAAGTAACTAGCTCATAGAATCTTTTGGGTTGTTGCCAACCTAGAAAAATGGCCACCACATGCTCTAGTGTGGCATTCATTAAGAACAAGTTATGCTTCCTCATGTATAAGGCACCGACGAAGAATATGGTCTACACCTTAACAATACAAAGTGTCATCGAGTATGTGATAGTTTCATGCCTGATTGCGAATTCGTCGACGCTTGTCGTGAGAAGTAGGGAACTTAAAATTATGGAGATAGACTAGTATATCCCCATACCAGGGGTTTGAAGATGCGATCAGAAAATAATCTCCTTTAATAGGTGATTCTTCGGTCGTAACATCACTTGATTCAAAAAAAAGTTCTGAAATAAGTTCTGTAAAGACCAACGACTTTTTGGATTTCGTGGAAACAAAATCCAAGTCAAATTCCCGGAGGATTACAATCCATCTATTGATCTTTCTGCCAATGACACGTCGTGTCAACACATATTGAAATGGATTCATAACAACAATTATGTTGGTCTTGCGAAGTAGGATATAATGAAGAAACCATTGGATGGCATGCACTACTTCCAATGCAAGTTTCTCAACATGGGAAAAGTTGAGTTCCAACCCAACTAGGCCTCGACTTGTTTAATAAATCACATGCTCCTAGAGCAGATTGTCCTCTTGAACCAAGACCATATCTATGGTCAACTCTGTGGTGGCCAAGTACAATAAGAAATATTTATTATAATTGGGAGGATGGAGTAGAGGGACAGACGCAAGGGCACATTTCAATGCTTCGAAGGAGCGCTAAGCGACTTCGTCCCAACAAAAATAGACTCCCTTTTCTAATAAATGCATGAACCCTTTAGTGATTTCAGTATAGTTTGAGATAAAATGTGGAAGAAAGTTCACTTTCCTCTGTAAGCTCTAAATCTGGGATACTTTTCACGGGGGAGGCAACTAAACTATCACCTCAACCTTAAGAGGATCGACCATGATCCCTATTTTTGAAACTATGAAACCTAAGAGACCAGCCAATGTCATGCAAAAACTGCACTTGTTAGGATTCAAGTGAATCCAATAGTAGAAACATTGTTCGAAGATTAGTCAGAGGTGTGTAGGATGATCATATCTCTTGTGAGAGTGTGATGCTAGATCATCGAGATAAGCCTCGACTATATGTCTAAGGTCATGTAAAGAAAAATACATGGCCCACAGAAAAGTGGATCCAACATTCTTTAGGCCAAAAGTCATCTTACGATAAGAAAATGTTCCCCAAACACAAATAAAATTTGTTTATGTTGTTCTTTAGGTTTGATCTGAATTTGGTTATATCCCAAAAACACATCCATGAATGAAAAGACCTCACAACCTGCGCATTCATCGACAATCTGATCAATGAATGGGGTGGGGAAGTTATACTTTGGACATGCCTTTTTCAAGTCACGAAAGTCCATGCACACACGAATCATACCCTATTGTTTGTTAACCAGAACATGATTTGAAACCCATTGCATCAACTATACAGGGTAGATAAAATCGTCTTTAAGCAGTTTCTCTACTTCAGCCTTAATAACTGTCGCTTTCCGAGGATTCACTAGACAAATATTTTGTCGGACCAGTTTGGTGTCAGGATAAATCGTTATCTGATGTTCAATGATTCTTGGATCACTGCCTAGCATTTCCTCATAAGACCACTAAAAAACGTCGCAGAATTCCTTAAATAATTCTGTATAGATTCAAATCTCCTTGGGGGAGCAGTCCTCTCTGACGAAAACATTCTTTGACATGAGGGGCTTTGGATATATCTATGGGTATCGTTTCAATGATACTTTCTATATTACCCTCAACGTAAACTGCGTGTGTAGCCAGAGGATTAACAGGACAAGACCTGTCCCCAGTCATAGTCAACACAAATTCACCTGTCTCTATTCTTCTTAACTCCGAGAGGAAATAAGATCTATGATGGAGATCATCCCAGGGACTGTCCAGACTAGTCAATGCCTCAAGAATCACCCCATCTGAGGGAAATACCAATTCTAAATAATTGATAGTGGCGAGGGAACCTTGAGCCCAACTAGGCTCAAGAATTGGATCTAACTCCTACGTGGGAGTCAGATCAGGGTCGGCTGAAGCTTGCTAGACAATATTGTATGCATCTTCTGCCATGAACAAGGGTGTGGCCATGTGAGGATACCCTGTCCCTTACATCATAGTTGATTGGGAAGGAAGAGCCCATGGATCGTGAAAGTAAGTCATTCAGAATGACAACACTTGAAAAATATCAAGTTTAGGCTGGTTGGGGGGCGATGATATAAGTTTGACATCTCCATAAGGAGGCGGGTAATCGAAAGTACCCATAAATGGTGGGTACAAAACAACCCCTACATTGACTATGCCAGGCTGAGGGTTATCAATCATCGAGACCGTGGATCGCCCCGATGAAGGGTCAGTATGGGAGGACAACTGGTCAATGGTTATGATTCAACCCTCGTGTGGAAACAACAAGACCCAAAACACTGTGGCAACCACTGTATGCATTGCATAGGTCCAACTCCTTCCTAATGAAAGGATGTAGTCGAGAGGCACATCAACCACTTCAACTTCGACACACACGATCTTCCCTCCTAACTGTACGGGGAAGGAAGGGATGAGTCCATGTGGTCTAAATGAAAGACCGTCGAAAGTCGTAAGAAGAGTAGGTTACAAAGACAAAACAGGTTGGCCAATGGCCTTCCAACATGCCAACGACATCACGCAATTCAAGGTGCCCTCATCAACCACCATAAAAAATATATTCCGAGTAAAATATTTCATGGTGTAAGCCACTACTATGTGAAAATCCACGTGGTAAGGGAGACGAGGTTTCAAGTCAGTTGTAGCGAGAACGATCGTTCCCGGATTACAAGTCTCTGCAGATCCCAAAGTGGATAACATAACCTTTCTCTGTGAAGGGAAGATCTGGAGGACCTCCAAAATAAACATCGCACAAGGGTCTTGTGACAAATCCTCCACCACAAAGTAGTTCTAAGAGGCCCTTGCATTTGGATTATGAAAAGTTTTATCGAACTCCCCTTTTAGGATGCATGCCAATGTTTCACCCATCATCCTCTCGATATGGAGAGGAACAAGTGTGTTTACGACTTCTTTACTTTTTTTGACAGATTCCGACATTTCGTAATCATGTGCCCTAGTCGCTATATAAGCGTCACCTTTCATCATATAAACATTCACGGCCAAGGAATTACTAGAAGATGCGAGGGGTCCCTAACTTCCCCCATCCACTCTCGAAGAGGCTTGAATCATATTTTTCCCATGTGGAAATGGGTTCGTTAGCACAATAGGTTGTTGTTGCACCAATAAATTTTGGGCCTTTGTAAGTCAAGGGCATAGGTGAGTCAGATGGTCCTCCATGAAAAGGTTACACAGATATTTCGACTACTTCTTCTTTGTGTTGCCCCTTCCAGCATTATTGTTAGGTTTCTTATCCACTTTACCCTTTTTGTTTCGTTGTTTTTTCTTTCCGTCAGGCTGTTGGTTGGCCTTCGGGTTTGTCCACTACACACTATGTATGTATGATGTTTAGGTAGGGGGAACAACCAGACGCGAGGTATGGTTGGTCGATGTCTGTTGTATCGACAATTGTTTCAATTGATTTTACAGCTGATTAGTGGAATTTCCTTGTGCTGAACCAACTATACCATTGGCATGTGGTATAGAATTTTGTCTGGCCTTGTCAAGGATGGATCATGGTACATTTGGCAAAATATCATAGAGTAATCCATACTGAGAGTATATCATTTCGAGCTATTTCGCTCTCTTTATCGCCTCCACCTATGAAAACACTCCCGAAGTTGCAATGTCCTTGGATAAAACTGGTACCCAAGACTTCAGGAACCAATAAAGTCAGTGGGACGTGTACCTTAATCAAACTCTTCTGACGTCACCATTCTAGGATGTGATCCGAGATATGATCGACCTTAGTCTGCTCAAAGTTGGCAAAAAATTTGATGTCAACATTGTATCTCATGAGTATTTAGAAATGGTTTAGGAAAACCATCGTCAAATCGATAAAGTAAGAATATATTGAGCGATCAAGCTCGATGTACCATTTCACGGCACCCCGATAAGAGTTCGTTGAAACATGTGCAATTGTACGGAGTCATCTCGTAGTGAGTTTGACGAACACCATAGGTGGAAAGTAGTCACATAATCACCTGGGTCTTCACCAGGCTTGCCTTCTAATTTCGAAATATACTAGGGAAACTTAGTCGGCATGGGGGGCCAATGTGGATCATGACAAATCAGGTTGTTAAGCAACCTTGACAAGTCTGGTAGGTGTAACGTTTCTAGAAATGGTAGTTTAGGTTCGGTACCATGTATAGGAAAAAGGGGGTGTGGAGTTTGGTTGACACCAGGTTGCCAGGAAAAGTTGGGTTGTTGGCTAGGGTTCTGGTAGACACCATGGCCTTTACCAGCATAAGAAAACTATGTTTGTTGGGATATCATTGGTTGATTCCCGTAATTGGACGAAAAGGGTTGGGTGGGGATTTCTCCTTGCGTTGTGTTCCAAATATTCTAGAAGGGGTTTCCCCCTGCCAATTCGATGGGCATAGGTACTGAGCCTTGCCTGGGGTTCCATTAACCAGTGAAGGGGTTTCCCCCGGTCGACATCCCTTACGAGGAAACTGATCCTTGCCAAGGATTACAAAGTCCCTGTGAAGAGAAAAATCTTGTACTTTATCCCTATGTAGGAATAGTATCTTGCACAGAATTATGTTGTCTAAAACCAGGGTTTCCCCCGATTGAGATGACAGCTGAATAAAAATTGTTATTACCAAACACGTCTAACAAAGAGAATGACATGGATCCCACTGACTTGGTGTAAGAAGAAGGTCCTAGAATTCCTGCCCCAAACAAGTTGTAGTTCATACTCGACTCGATGGGTTGCTTGAAAGCATCATCAAGCGAGGGGGACGGAGGAGGTATATGACCCCCACCGTAAGGGATAACATTATAAGAGGTTGAGGTGCCCCCAATGGACCCTTTCATGGGAGAATTTGAGCTCCCTTCCCCCAGACCCATGGTAAGGATAGAGTTTGAATCAAAGACAGACATCCCATATGAAAATGGGGGGTTCGTCGCACTCTGTGTGAATGGAGCAATGGTCATTACCGATGATGGAATCAGACCATTACTTGAAGTAGAGGGGGTCGAGACCACTTTGGTCCAAATCGACGAAGGTGGTTTAAGAGGTGGAATACCCTCTGTGGTGGCAGTTTTTAAGGGAGTGTGAGGACTCCTGAATGAAGTAGCAACATTTGCTTCCATAACTGCTTGTAAAACTGTCTGATGCTCATAAGGTGTTACCCTTAGAGGGAAAACTTGTACCAAGATTGGTGCCAACAAGTTAGTGATCGGAGGGTTGTTCGGCTTGAGAGATTCCTCTCCAAGGTCAGAAAAAGTAGGTTCCTTCACATTCGAGTAATCTCCTCTTAGAGCAGGCTCAGGCACATTTTCCTGTGTCCCTGTCACTTTGAACGACCCTTATTGGTCAAGTCTTGACCATAACGGTGGCAGTGGTGGCTCTAATGTAACCGGTGGCAGGCCCTGAAGCCTTCACGATAGATGGAGCTCTTGATCTTCCACTTTGTGAAAATATCAACGACATAGTAAGGATTTAACTAACGTTTAAAGCCAAGCACACACTAGAAAAAGTCCTATAAGATAAACCAAGCAAACCACTATCTAGTTGGAAGAACAGTTATGCCAACCAACACTAGAGCAACTTACCGGTACAAGTGAAACTTGAACATGGAGGCACCCTCTGAGTATAATCGGCAAAGTGTGACCTAACGTCTGCCCTAGGTACCACGATATACTCCCGCAGTCACCTGTGTAAGTCCCTATAACAAAGGAAAATAAGTTTCCAACTCATAAACAGTCACTAGGTAAGTACAGTCGACAGTCGGGTGGACCGCAATGAGCAGGATAACAAGTCTGAAACCTATCGAGGGAATCAAAATCAAGTGGTTTGGAAGACAACTGAGGATATGTAATGGATTCGAGGTCCATGAAGCTCCGTAGGCAAATGCAAGTGATAGTATCCCACGACAGATCCTGAATATGTGTTCGCCACTACGTTTAGTCTGGATTTGGAGGGGTTATCTCCGATTCCTTTCCTCACATGATCTCATGTTTAGCCCTTGTGTTAGAGGTGGGTCCTGGATAAATTTCACGTCACTAGACTTTTAACACTCCCTAGCTATGAATCTGATGTTTGTTTAAAATCCTTGAAGAGTTTCCTCTCCAACCTAATTCAAGGCTCTAACCCTAAACTAGTTGATTGACCCTACAAACATAAAAGTCTAGTTGATTTTAAATTTAGCGTTTGTTTTAATGGCTTGTTTTAAATCAAAGGATATGGCGGTGAAACTAGTGATGTTTTTTGAGAGACAAAAATAGGAGAAATAAACAAAAATTTGAAAGAAAAATTACTTCTAGTGAAAAATAAAGATTTACAACTAGCTCGTTGTAACCAACTTTTCCATAGCTAACTTTTTCAAGATCTTTAAAAAGAAGACCTAAAATGAAATTCTGCTCAACTACGAGCTACTTAAGATCTAAGAAATCAGTAAAGAAATTAAAAAATGAACTTTTTTTCCTTTCAATTAAGATAACTAACTCCAACTACTTTACCAAACTAAGAATGAAAAATCTTTTTCTTTTTTTTTGAAAATGCTTCAGACAGAAAAAACTTGAAATAAATATTTTTTCTCTTTTATTTAAAGCAAATGAAAGGGGGGAAATAAATACAAGACAAGATTGAAATTGACCTTTGGCCCACTGTGGATCACAGGGAGCCACTAAAGACACCAAATAGGTTGATCAACAAAATCAAAGACTCACCTAAAACCCTTTCGGAATAAACACAAGAAAAAATCGAAAAGACAAGCAAACTAACATCTAACCCAAGCTATGACTATAAAAACATAGACAATGAACTCTGTCAAGAAACCCAAAGAGGTAAAACCTCAATCAGGAAAGAGATTAGTTGTATCTTTTTTCAAAAACAATTTCTTGAAACAGGTGCACTAATGTTGTTTCAGCAACCTGCGTATGTACGCAGGTTGTTTCCTAGACAGGGTGGGTATGTACGCGGGATGATCCACAGTATGGTGCGTACACCTCTGTATTTCCTCAAAAAATAAATAAAACATAAAGACTGACACGACGGAGAGAACTGGTATGGCACCAAAAGGTGACCATAATCCCTTTAAAGACTCAACAGACTCAACAGAAACTCATAAGGTATAAAAGCCAATCAAACACCCAAAAAATACCCTAAAACCCTAGAGGCTTCCCCAGTATGGTGTCCAATTATGCTAGCGGGAAAACCCCCCCTTAATACTATACTAGGGTTCAGAATGTAGGTAGATCACAATCGTCTAAGATTAAACTACTTATCTAACTACCCCAAACATAACCAAGACTCATACAAGAAAAGAAAGAATGAGAAGGATCGAGTAACTGTACCTCTACTTCACATTCGATGATGATACTCTCGTGCTTGAAAACTTCACTGACTGCAAGCCTCCTCCCAAGTCTAGCTTGCATTCAAATACAGGCAAACAGAAATCTACAAGCATGAAATTCATATACAAATAAGGGTTAGATGTTAGAATATCCAAACATAAACCATTAAAAACATTCAACACGCCATGATTTGGGACAGGAAAGGTACTTCTTTTATTGATAATTCAATGATTATACCTTTTACAACCAAAGTCATCTATTGCTCCACAAACCTAGTCCAGGATCCTCTTCACCAAGCTCCAAGTGCACCTCTGTATGGATTCTCCTCTCAACCTTCATATCTCTTTGGGGAAGTGAATGGGCTTTGATGGAGGAAGAAGGGAAAATTGGGGAATTCTGAGGCAATTCTCACAAAAGGGCTGCAATTACTTGGGGAAAGGAGGGGATGTGAAATGGTCATAGTTTCACTGTTATTATGTCTAGATGTGGAATGAGACCCCAACACATATTTTTATCTGATAAAAATATGGTTATTCGATTGGGTGACAGGCTATAGGCAGTGGATTAGTTGGGAAACTATCCAATAGCCTATAATCTCAACGAATTCCTTGCAACTTTTTATTTTTTGCAACTTTTGTAGGTATATGTAGGTTGTAGTGGTGCAATATGCATATGTGGGTGGGTTGTATTGGTTTAACAAGTGTATGTATGCATGCAATATTGTTGTAGGGTGCGTACATCTTCAAAAACTATGTTTTTTGGAAGAGCAACTCAGTGATGGCTTGGAAAAAATGCGAGTAAGATGACTAAAGGCCAAGTATGCATATGTAGAGAAATTTAGGGTTATAACATAGGGATAAATGTTCATCATATGCATGGAAATCATCCCACAAGTCTATGCAACTAGGGGGAGAAAATAAGGGACAATTCACTTAGGGGGAGAAACCCCAAAGATATATACCCTTTGCCATTGATTTTAAAGGGGGAGAGATAGTCACATTGATTTTGTGAGATGAACATTTATGAGGAGTGATGATCACATCAGTAGCATGAGCATTGCCATGTATTGATGTTTCCATCAATGATTGGTGTTGCCATCAATGTGAAACTGGTATATTGTTGTACTATGTTGTCATTGATGTTAAGGGATTTATTTCAAGTATTTTCATAGTGATGTGTTTGTATCATTGATATATTGATTATTGGTTATATGGCCATTTATGTAATTGTTGCCAAAGGGTCAATTTCAAATAGTGTCATAGTAATGTGTTGTCATTGATGTCAAGGTTGATATGAAAGGAAGTTGTATCATTGATGTCATGTCATGGTTGATAGGAAGAACCAAATGGATAAAATCCAAAGTAGTCCCCTTATGGTAAAATCCCTTACAGGAAGATGCTCTTGGATAAAGTTCTCAAAGTGATCCCCTTATGGTGAAATCCCTCATGGGAAGACGCTTTGTGAAGTTGAAATGGCTAGGTGTTTGAGTAGCCCACCAATGTGGTTAGGGAACTCAAGTTTGATTGAGGAATAGTGTAATGAATATCAATTAATTTTTATGAGAAACTATTCCATATGGATAGTATATGTCACGTCGTTTTCAGTGATATGAGGAACATCACATAACTTATCATGGTTAGAGAGTTATTTTCATATGAAGTTGGAGAACCCTCATGAGTTATCAAGAATCCTCTAGAATGTCAAAGAATTCAAGAAGGTAAAAGAAGTCAAATTATTCTAGAAGCTCCTAGAAGACATTGACCAATCAAAGTGGTTAGTCATGGGTTAAGTGGTTGCAAAAAGAAAACAATAAAAAATAAATTAGTTGCAACTAGAAGTGGAGAGTTTACTATTTGTGGATAAAGTGGTTGTAAGTGGAAAAAGTGGTTAGAAGTGGGTTATTCCGAAAATAAGGAAGTTGGGTAAGTTGGTTAGAACATAATCCCTAGAGGAAGCTACTTGGATAAGTATAAATACGAGAGAAAGGGTATATTATGAGTATGATCTTTGAGCATATTGAATATCCATTTCTGAAAGGTTATTTGGGAAGGTATTATTGATAGAGAAAATTTGCAGTAGAAAACACGTGGTATAAAACTCATAGCAACAAAATCGTGGCAACAAAACTGCTGCAATAGAATCATGGCAACAAAACCACGATAATAGATTTGGTAGCTGCAGAAAGTTGGAAGTTCGGTAACCACATCAGATTTGCATATTGGAATTGTTCCAATTATTGCATGGTATGGTATAGGTCTTGATTATTTCTACAAGATCAAAGGTATGGTTTTGGCACATGGTCTTGTGTAATGGTTTATGGTATTTGGTTTATGCAAAGTATGGTGTATTGCTAGAGGTGTATTTTTTGTTAAAGGTAAACCTAGTCAGGTCCTGATCAACCCAATAAAGCCCTGATCAACCCTTTTAATGAAAATCCAACCCTACAGACATGATCCTTAGAAAACCCTATATAAGTAAACCCTCCATTGGCCTATTTTTTCCCCTCAATCTAGCTCAGGCCTTGAGGGGAATAAATATAGGCGATATTACCTGAAGGTAAGTGATCACTTTCTATTTTCCCAAACTAACTCGTAGAGCTAGCTCAGGATTTGAGGAACAGATAGAAACAGAGTCGCTCACTCGACAAAGGAGGGTGAGGTACGATTAGTGACTCACCCTAAGTGGGTGAGGTACGACGATATTGTGCATATGGTTGAGATTTGACTTGATGTTCCAGGTGGATATTGGTGGCCACCCACCTATTCCAGCTTGCTCCTCTTAACAATTTTTAGTTCTTCTGTACTTATTTGTAATTGTGGGTTCTACACTTCTGGGGATGTCTGAATCCCTACACATCTTCCAGGTGGATATTGGTGGCCTCCCACTTAATCCAACTGGCTTATTTTGTATGTTTTCATGGTATCACACGTTGTTGTACTTCCAAGGCCGTTTTGGGGCCCTAAAAATTGTTTTTTTTTCTCACCATAGCCAAACTATAGATGGAGTCAAATTTTGATGAAATAATGTATATTTCTTGAAAATACCTTTCCAATAGGATATCACACGCCTAAAACTGAGGTCGTATGAAAAACTTACAACCCAAGGAAGTTGAGGTACCAACTTACCCATAGGGGCCCACATAATGTTTGGCATTTCATCTCCTAGGGTTAGGTTTTTGGATGTATAGGGTTTTGGAATTCATGAGTAATGTTAAAAAGACCTCTGGAGCCTCATTGTAATAATTATTCTCAAAGGGATGTACATAGAAACCACATCACTTCTTAGAGATATCTACCACCATTCGAGTAAGTGTTTCAGTTCTATAGTTTTACAGTTTTATAGTTTCATCCTATTTCATTTATTCAATAGAAGATATTGTTCACTGAATACCTATGTTTTTATTCATATATCTATGTTTATTAGAGAGATCTACTCTTCACTTATTTATCTTCATGCATGTCCCCGACAAGATCTGGGTTAAAGAAGTTGGGACTCGAAACAATTGAGCCATTGCAATATCAGTTGTGCTAAGCCTGACAACAACCCATGGGGGACGAAAATAAATATGATGGAGTAGGAGAACATTTTAAAATGTTGCTTGAGGAAGCCCTTGCATGAAAAATGAATGAAATGATGGACAACTTTGCACATATCCTTCAATGGTTTCCCACAGGAGAAGCATCTTCATCAAGCGGCCATGCAACCCCCTTCAAGGTACATGTAAATTTTGATATTCCATTATTTTAAGGAATGATAGATTTGGATGTTGTAGATAAATGGTTGAATCTGCTCAAAGGGTATTTTTCGGTCCAAAAATTTTCTAGGGAAAAGATTACTTTTTCACTCCTCAAGGTCATCCCCCATGTTAAGGATTGGTGGGACACTTACTCTGAGAAAAGGGACATAGAGGAATCTGCAATATTTGTGGTTTCCCCTACACAGGATTCCTTCTGAGATTCCATTAAATAACAATACTACCATTTTGGAAGCTATGAGGGCCATTACAACAAATGGACCACCCTGCGTCAGGAAAGGGAGCATACAATACTAGATTTCACCAATATTTTCCATGCCCTGTGCACCAAATTGGGTAAGTGACATCTTGTGCTCAAATATCGTGGTTGTTTTCATAGATACATTCAAACAAAAATGGATTTCTAGAAATCACCTCATTGGGAACAACTTATAAATATGTTTTCAAGATCGAGCATAAATTTAAGAAGAAGAGGTGAGAGATTGGATCTATAAACTCCTCACAATCGAAGTAAGGCAAAGGCGGACACAACCCACATATCAAGGGATAGAGAAAATATGGCCACTATCAGGACAACTAGTCCAAGCCACAACACAAGAAGGGAAATGAGAAGATTAAGAAGGACAGGAAAAAGGTGTGAATACCATAAAATCCCTTGGCAAAACACTGAAGAATGTCACTCCAAGCAGTCACTCGTGACTGAGATAAAGGCCTCCGATTCATAGGCCAATTTTTACTTCGAATCAAATCCAAATGGAGAGAATCTGATTATTGATGTTGAACCTAGTGCCACTGTCACTACCACCAGAGTCCATCCAAGTGAACCATAAGAACCAGAGGAAGGGGAACACCTCTTTCACTCACAAATATGGGTAAAGGGGGATCTTATTCAATTCATTGTCAATAGAAGCATTTAGGAGAACATGATATCAATAGAGGTCGTCAATTGGCTATACCTGCCGATGATACCGCACCCACAACCCTACACCATTGGCTAGCTTCACCAAGGAAGAGATCTTTGTGTCAGCCAATAGTTTCGTCTACCGTACGACATCAATCCTTTCAAATACAAGGTATTGTGCGATATTTCTCCTGTTGAAGTTTGTGATGTTATTTTAGGAAAACCATATTTGTGGAAGCGTCATGTTGTGTATGAGTCTAGACCTTGCAGTGTTATTATTACTTTGGGTAGAAAATTGTACAGGATACCAGAGGTAGCACCTCTTGCCGTTATTTATTTAATCTCTTCTAAGCAATGTAGTAAGTTCATTTCACAAACCAGGAAGTTTGTCTTCTTTTTTATCCATGCTCACAGAAATAAGAAGGTCATCGCCGCATCTATGGCCTCTAAATAGATCCTTTCTTTGCAGCAGAATAAAGTGGACGAGATCATGGAAGAGTATAGAGACATCTTCTCCTCACACACCGGTGTATCGACGCACTGCTAATTCAAGAATACAATTGATCTAAACCTGGTTCACCTCTTCCTAATGGACCAGTATATCATTGATCGCTAATGGAAAATAACAAAATCAAGCATCATATCCAAGAGTGGCGTAGACCCCCAAACCCTCATGTCCAAGGTCCGCACAGGATTTTTCTAATTTGCCCTTGAGTCTAATTTTCTCTTTGATTTCCCCTTGGGGGAGATCTCATACACTCAGGGTGTATCGACAGGTCCTTATGGATTGAGCCTGCATGAGAAAACACCAGGTGTCAACCCGAATCTCCTTGATCACAATAGCGTTGTGCACTTTACTAAACTGGGGCTTCAGGTTTCACGATTTCGCAATCCCTATTGTCGAGGGTTCCTATCTCTACAAACTTCCAAAACCTGAATTGCCAAACTCTGATGCACTTAGCAAAGGTTGGCTTCCCAACGGGCTTCTCACTTCATCAGGGTTTCAGACTTCGCGACTTCGTGAATATAGATGCAAGGCTCCCAATCCTTCAACCTTTGAACCCCGAAACGGTCAACAAGGTTTGACTTCGTCGATTTACGAAGACATGCCACCTATCACCCTTGCGGTGCCCACCTGATAGATGTTCCATGCATTCACATGAGCTCTCGGATCTAAACCACTTCGCAACTCCGACAGTTGAAACTGGCTCCTCTCAAACCTCGAGTTCCCGAAGTGCCAAAATCCTGAACTCCCCGCCAGTTCCTTTTGCAACTCACAACTTAGGGACTTACGTTCCATTGCACTCAACTCCTGGTCATCAGGATCCCCGAAATGACGAAATGATATGATGGCTTGTGCAAAGCATGATCAACGGTCCACATTGATTCTTACCTCTCGAAGGATGGATTCATCCAAAACTTATCCTTCTTGTAGCTTCACTGGAATCCCATGGTCCTTGTGGTTTCGTGAATTCTCCATAGAGAATTACGATCGCTCGTTTCTCCTGGACAACTTCCGCGAAATGAACCAATGTTCTTCTATGGGAACTTAACTTCTTCTATATGACTGCAACCCTCGTCTTCCTTTGAAGTAGTTCAATATCCGTATTCCTTTGAAGTAGTTCAATATCCATCCTCCTTTGAACACTTCATGACGTTAACCCTCCTGAGCTTTCTCTTGGCAACTTCAAGCCTTAAAATAACTCTTGCATGCACCCCTTGCAACAACCTTTCAAATACTTCTAAGTATTTGATTTCTCAACTCTGTGCACCTCCTGCAACAACAGTCCTCAAACCCTTCCCTTAGTTGATAAGTCCTAAGATTTCAACCAACCTGCGCACACCTTGCATGGCTTCTGTGCCTCACTTGCACTTCTATTGAAATGAGAAAAATGGTATCCCTCCTGAGCTTTCAGAGATAAACTCTGAACCTTCATCAATGCACTCCTTGCGGACATTTCATTGCACTCCTTGCAAGAACTTTTCACACTCAGGATGAGAAACAATTGAAACTCATTCTCTCTCTCTCAGACTCCAAACATTCAACATGAAATCATACACACACACAGTATTAAAGAGAATGCATAAATAGAGAGAATAAACAACTGTAAGCATACCATTCACCATGTATAAATAGAAAAAATTATATCACCATGAAATCTGATTCAAAGCTTCATATATTAATTCAAAGCTCTTGTACATGGACTTCTTCTACAACTCTCTCTCTACAGCTCTCTCTTCTTCTCTTCTATGCTAATGTGTTAATGATACAATGAATACGAGAATGAGGGTGTCTATATCCATTTTCCCTCCTTCTCTTCTAAAATTTCTAATCTATCATTCAAACCTACCTACTTTCATTAACTATGCATAAATGCCTTAATACAAAAGACGGATGGGAGAATTTCCCCAGGTCCGTTTACAATCTCCAAAGTATAAATGTGAGTACGTTCCTCTTTACTATTACATTAATGATGTTGTCTTCAAAATTTAAAATAGGTTTTATGAAAACGTGCTCTTTGTGCATCCGCACGTCCAGCTATTTCTTTGGCTTAGGCACGTGCTTTGGCTTTGCACGATGCTCCTGCATCATACTCCCTCGCTTTAAAATTTTCATGAACTCCTGTTCATGAGTTCTTGCATGGCCTGTCCATGCTTATGAATTTTTGCTTCATCTTCCGAGCTCACATCTTCAATTGGATGTCCCTTCCATTTGATCAAGTATTCAAAATACTCTTTTCTTCTGGTCTTCCTGCTGACTCTCTTGTCAATTATTTTTTCCATCTGTGGCTTTTCAGCTACAGGCATTTGTTTAGTCCAATGAACCTCTGTCTATTCATTCTTTGTTCCTATTTCTCTAACTCTGTAAGGGTACAAATCCACAACATTGAATATCAACGAAATTCTAACCCCATCGGGTAATTCAATTTCATATGCATTTGCCCCAAATTTCTTCAAGACCTTGCATGGCCCAATCTTTTTCATTTTCAATTTTTTATATGTTCCCCTTGGGAACCTTTCCTTCCTCAGATGTGCAAGAATCAGATCACCAACTTCAAATTGAAGTTGTCGCCAGTGCTGATCTACTTTGCGTTTATATTCTTAACTCTAACTCTCCAATCGCTCCTTGATTTTGCTGTGAAGCTCCTTCATTGCTTCTGCAAAATCCCCTGCACTAGCAATCCTAAATTCATTTTGTTCTAAATCCCTTGATTCAGAAACTCCCCTTGGTTGCATCCCATATAAAATTATGAATGGACTTTATCCTGTTCTTCTGTTGATTGAATCATTGTAAGAAAATTCCGCCTATGGCAGAATGTGATCCCACTGACTGTGTTGTTCAATCACTAGGCTCCTCAACAAATCTCCCAAGCTTCTGTTGACAACTTCTGTCTGTCCATCCATTTGAGGATGATATGATGAGCTAAATGAAAAACTTGTCCCCATCTTCTTCCATAAATTCCTCCAGAAATGTCCCACGAACTTGGTATCTCGATCATACATGATACTTCTTGGCAAGGGGTGAAGTCTGATGACTTCTTTGAAAAATAGGTTCACAATGTGAGTTGTGTCACTGGTTTTTTGGCATGGTATGAAATGTGCCATCTTTGAAAATCTGTCTACCACCACAAAAATTGAATCAAATCCTCTTTGTGTACTTGGCAGTCCCAATATTAAATCCATGCTTACTGCATTCCACGGCCTCTCTGGTATGGGTAATGGCTGGTATAACCCTTTATTCTTCCTTTTCCCCTTTATGTGATGACAAATCCTACATCTGTCCACCAATTTCTTAACATCTGTCCTCATTCCTGGCCACAAATATGATCCATTCAACTTTGAGAATGTTTTATGATGACCGAAGTGTCCAACCAATCCTCCACTGTGTTTTTCTTTCAGCAGATTCTCCCTCATGGAACATTTTGGAATACATAGTTGATTGCCCCTGAATAATAATTCATCCTGGATCATGTATTCAATCCATTGGGTTATGTCTCTGAGAACTAGATTCTTAGACGCCTCATACGCTTCCTTAAAATCTGGGTCATCCCTGTACATTTCCTTGAGATTATCAAAACCCAAAGTTTTGACTCTGAATTCCTGCATAAGAAAACACTTCCTGCTCAAAACATCAACAACTTTGTTAGCAGTTTCAGAAGTATGATTAATTACAAAAGTAAAATTCTACATGAATTCAACCCATTTTGCATGCTTTTGGTTCAACTTGTCATGTTGAGTCACAAATTGCAAAGCATGATTATCGTTGTACAAAACAAACTCTTTAGGAACCAAATAATGTCTCCATTTCTTCAGTGCTTGTATGACTGCATAGAATTCCTTGTCATATGTTGAGTATTTAACCTTCGCTTCATTCAATTTCTCGCTGAAGTATGCGACCGACCTGTCATCTTGGCTCAAGACTGCTCCAATTGCATGTCCACTCGCGTCACACTTGACCTGGAACGTCTTGCTGAAATTTGGCAACACCAATATTGGTTGCTCAGTGATCTTCTTCGTCAGCAAATTGAAACTCTTCTCTACTTCCTCTATCTAGTGAAAATATTTTTGTCTTTTCTTCACTGTGTCCATCATCGGTGCGCTAATCCCACTAAAATTTTGGATGAATTTCCTGTAGAAACTAGCTAAACCATGGAAGCTTCGAACTTCAAACACTCTATTCAGCGATGGCCAATTCTTAATTGCATTCACCTTTTCCGTATCCATCTTCAACTCATTTGTAGAGATAACAAAACCCAAATAAATGAGTTTTGTCCTCATAAATGTTGATTTCTTCATATTTATCAACAATTTCTCTTGCTGCAATATCCTCATCACTGTAGCTAAATGCTTCAAGTGTTTTGCTTCTATTTTGCTGAAAATCAATATATCATCAAGATATACAATGATGAATTTTCCTATGAAATCCTTCAGGACTTCATTCATAAATATCATGAAAGTACTAGGCGCATTTGTTAAGCCAAATGGCATAACAAGCCATTCATACAACCCCTCATTTGTCTTGAATGTTGTCTTCCATTCAACGCCTTCTCTCATTCGGATTTGATGATATCTGCTTTTTAAATCAATCTTTGAAAAAAACTTTGCTCCACTCAAGAAATCCATCAAATCATCCATCCTTGGCAATGGGAATCTATATCTAATGGTGATCTTATTGATCACCCTTGAGTCTATACACATCCTCTAGCCTCCATCTTTCTTTGGGCTAAGCATTATTGGAACAATGCATGGAATCAAGCTTTCTCTAATCAATCCTTTGTCCATTAAATCCTGGACTTGTCTCTTGACTTCCTCATTCTCCTGTGGCGTCAATCTATACACTACTTTGTCTGGTAAACTGGCTCCAGGTATAATATCGATGTGATGAATTATACTCCTGATCAGTGGCAACGAACGAGGTAGTTCATCCACTACTATATCAACAAACTCTTCCAACAACTTCTAGATTTCCTCTGGTAAATCATCCACTCTTGTACTGGTCAAAACAATTCTAGGATTCCTGACCACAATAAATTGTGTGTCTTCCTTCTTCTTAACCTCATTAATAATTTCCTTCCCACTCATGAGAAGTACAATGTTGCTCACTTCTGGTCTCACCTTTTTATCCTTAATTGGCAACAACATGTGAGTTCTCCCATTCTTCTCCAGGGTGTATGTGTTCTTCCTCCCATCATGAACTACATTTATATCATATTGCCACGATCTACCCAACAATAGATGAAAAACATCCATGGGAATGACATCACATAATATTTCATCCTTATATCCTCCTATTTTAAATTCAACTAATCACTGTTTAGTGAGATTTACATGATGTCCTTTTTGTAGCCATGAAACTCTGTATGGGATTGGATGTACAATAGTCTCCAGCTCCAGCTTTTCTACCATCTATGTAGAAACGAGATTGTCTGTGCTACCTCTATTCACTATAACCTTGCATACCCTGTCTTTGGTCTTGCAAGAAGTTTGAAATAGACTATTCCTTTGGGCTGGGTTCTCTGCCACCTTCTTTGGCTTCAAGAGAACTTTCCTCATCATCAAGAATCTTCCACCCTCATCAACTTCTGCCTCAAAACTATGTCTTTGTGCTTTGACAATGTGAGTCTCACCACCTTCCTTCTTTCTATCTAGACATTCATAAGATTTATGCCCGTTCTTTCCACAAACAAAGCATTTCACTTCGCCTCCTTAGCCTCTTCCTCTTCCTCTAGCTCGAGGAAAAGTATTTCCATCAACATACTGCCCTCTCTATGAGCTTCCTCCTCTCTCATGCCAAGTTTGAGGTTTATTCCCCTCTTCTTAAGGTCTCTAAGTTCTATCTTGGGCAACTTCTTTGCCTCTAGCTTGACTTTTGCCTCGACCTCTTTCACCTTGCTTTTGGCTCAACTTTTCTTCAACTTTCAGAGACACTTGATAAGCATCTTCTACTGTCCGAATGATCATCATGCTCATCTCATATTGGATGTCATACTTAAGACCATTCATGTACCTAGCAACCTTTTCATCATCGCTCTCCTGATGACCTGTCCTGATGTTTAGTTTGTAGAATTCTTCAGTGTACTCCTTCACTGACATCATCTTCTGTCTCAAATTCTGCATCCTCCAAAACAAAGCAATTTGATAATCCTTGGGGATGAATTTGGCTTTCATCTTCGCAACCATTCTATCCCAAGTTTTGATTTTCTGCTTGCCTTTGCAACGTCTGTCAGCTTGCAGTTCATCCCACCATAATGCTGCATGCCCTTTAAGTCTTGTGACAACATGTTTGACTTTTCTATCTTCCTTGACATACTCATAGTCAAAGTATTTATCCAGAGCTCTAATCCAGTCTAGAATCTCTTCAACGTTTAGGTTTCCTTCATACATGGGAATCTCCATTTTTTCCCTAGCACCTATCCTTGCAACAGCCGTGAACAGGCGTTCGTCTGCAGCATCCTCGACTGCGACTTGTTCTCCATGTCCAACTTCATTTTCACTGTCAGCTTCACTGATATCCCCAGTGTTGACTATGTGCCTCTGTGTTGTCTCCATGTAATCAAGCCTGGCACGTAGTTCGCGCATTTCTCTTTCCACTGTTGGATCAGGCATTGGTCTACCTCTTCTTCTCGATGGCATGGATGAGAAATATTCTTCCTTCGTCTGCTACAGAAAGCAAAGAACTTTTCTGGGGAACTTTTCTAATTTGCCCTTGCGTCTAATTGACTCTTTGATTTCCCCTCGGGGGAGATCTCATACACTCACAGTGTATTCACAGGTCCTTATGGATTGAGCCTGCATGAACAAACACCAGGCGTCAACCCGAATCTCCTTGATCACAATAGCGTCATTCCCTTTACTAAACTGGGGCTTCAGGTTTCACGATTTCATGATCCCTATTGTCGAGGGTTCCTATCTCTACAAACTTCCAAAACCTGAATTTCCGAACTTTCATGCACTCAGCAAAGGTTGGCTTCCCAACGGTCTTCTCACTTCAATGGGGTTTTGGATTTCGCGACTTCACGAATCCAGATGCAAGGCTCCCAGTCCTTCAACCTCCGAACCTTGAAACAGTCAACAAGGTTTGACTTCTTCAATTTACAAAAACATGCCACCTGTCACCCTTGTGGTCCCCACCTGATAGATGTGTTGTAGGAAAATCTCCCTGCGGACAGGTAGATCGCCTCAAAGAGATAGACCCTTAACTCTAAGACAGAAAGTGCTTAATGTGGACACTGACTTCCTTTCAGATCTATACAAACTAATGCATGACGAGGAAGGAGAACAAAAGTATCTTTTTATCAACGTTTTTCCCTGCACGCTCCAAGTTGAGCTCCAATATTTCACTCCTCGATAAGCCTTGTAGACAAACAAAGTACGACTACTTCCTACTCTATTAAAATTAGTCCGAAATAGGTCTATATACTAAAGAGACAAATTCATGCGAGAATGAACACGAATTAGAAAGAAACAGGCCAAGCAAATTATATTAATGAGGACAAGACATTGCTTACAACCATAGATGAATTGTAGCAGTTCTGCCAAGTCCTCCTTGTCTACCCCTTGCTCAAAATATCCATGATCTAAATGATGATAGCTTCACCGATTGCTCCCTATGAGATCATAGGTCTCTTGCTTCCAAAATATCTCTGTTCCAGCACCACTTATGATATCATAAGTTTGGTGTGATTCTCTCTTTCCAGTCCCCTTTCACCATTAGAAAACTTGCTTATATAGCCTTGGAGAGGCTTTAACCGCTTGAGATATCCTTGGGGAAGTTGAGGATTTGCCTCCTTCAGTTGAGGATCTGCCCTAAGATCATGGTTGGACTAGGGATTCGAGCTCAACTGCCTTCCAAGAATGAAAGGATCCTTCCCCCATTCATCTCAACAACTTAACCATTGCCCAAAATAGGTAGCGCTCCCTCAAAAGGTCCATCAAAGCATTGTAGCGCTCCCTAGTAGGCTTTAGGGGGGCGCCAACGCTTTCAAAATCCATAGAGCTCCCTCAAAAGGGCCAGGGGTGATTTATAATGCTCCCAGATAGTGTAAGGGGGAGCGTTGGTGCTCCCAGAAGAGGTATAGGGGAGCGCTCTCCTCCAAAACTCAGTTTTTGAGGTGATTTCAGATGGAAAAAGGTTTGCAAGCCTGCTGACTCATTTCTCCTCTTCCAAATCAAATGTTTGAGGTGTTTCAAGTGTCATTCTCATGTCGTTATAGGCATGACGTAGAAATCATGGCAGCATGCTTTCTTTGACACTTATGACACTTGTGAGAAACATGCGACACTTGCGACACTTGTAATGATGAAACTTGCGACACTATCGAAGTGAATAATTTTGACGTGTAATAGATTTCCCCCCAAAGTATGAAGTTAGAAGACAGGAACTGATAACTAAAATTCTTTATAGACTTTCAAGCAAGGCTATAGACGCAGAGAACCTGACAAAAGCTGCACACAAACATCCAACAAATATTATGACGTGTTTCAAACCCAAGGCAGGCATACCTATGCTTGGGTGGTCAAGACTTGCAAGATATATCCGCCATAAAATACACTGTGGATCCATAATTGTATTGATAAAAAGGTATAGCCACAGAAAATACACTGTGGATCTATACTCATATGACCTGGATTGATCGTAGCCATGAAGAATACACAGTGGATCTACGAGATGACAAAACATAGCCACGACCAATACAAAGTGGATCTATGTAACAATATATATGTTATTGTCCAAGAGAAACTCCTTTGCAACCTGGGCAAAGTACATATCAAAGTGATCACTCAACCTAGGGTCTTCTTACCAATCCCAATGTGGTACGAATCTAACCATGTGAATAGATTTCCTAATGTCAAACATGGCAGAAACCACTTGATTACCGGTCAATGGTGTGAACCATTAACAAGTGCGAGGGAGATCACCATTAATGTAAATGATTCACAAGGTACCCTAGTACATTCCAGCGAATGTGAATAGATGAGTTGGATTCGAACATCCGTGGAATCATCCGATAAGAGGTCAATGATGTAAACCTACCGACGAATGTGAGGAGGCCTGCCATTGAGGCATGTAGGTCCCAATGTACTAACTGGTTTCGAAGTCTAGTTCCTGGATAATGTGTTGAAGTCGATAGGAATAGACTCGTCGAGGGAGGGCCTTGATGTATCCCCCATCAACAACACGAAACAAACATAGAGATGTGATTGGTATATCAAATGGACATGGACTGACATGGGTTTTTGAGACAAGATGTTTGTGATGGCAGACTCTCGAGGCAGATACTTCCCTTGAACACTGAGGCACAACAGCAGAAACATGACATGGACCAAAACTTGATAATGCAGTGGATGCCGTGACTTACGTCAGGTGACCCAGAGGAGTGAAATAAACTCAAAGGATTGGCTCAGTGCAGAGGTTCAGCGGTTTATAATGCGTGCATATGACAAAGTGTCGTGTTCAAGGGCGACTCTAAGAATTGCTGGATGATGTTCTCAAGAGACTGCTTGGCTTGCTCCTTTCAATTTTCCCCCATCCAGATAGACGAGTACCTCTTTTTGATTTAATGATCTCGAGGAGTATAAAAAATGCTCGATATAACTCACCTTTGGTAAGTTCCTCTTCCTTTGTTTAACGAACTGGAAGAAGTAAGGGTTCGATCCCATATTGGTCTGTCGATGTGTGATTTAGCGAGTCCAAAGATAGAAAACTTGAAGGTTTTTCAGGATTATAGAGTTTTTAAAAAAACTTAAAAGAGAACTCTCTCAATTCCTTTTTCGTACAGTAGTATAACGAGACTGAAAAAGAGATAAACTATCACTTGAAAGATGCCCTTTCTGACCTTTTAACGAGTGTGAAAGGAAGCAAGGTCACTCGACAATATTTTCATATTTAGAGATTCTGAAAAGGGTTTAAAGATGACTCCAGGGGGTTCCTTTTTTGTGTGTTCTTGTATCCATACGGGTTCGAAAAAGAGATAAAAGTTTACCTGGTTGCATTCTCATGTATTTAAGAGCACGAGAAAGAACAAAGACTAAGCTCAGTACTCTGCCCCCAGCTTGAAAGCTAGTGACTTGACTCCAGAATGATCATCAAAGGCTGGAGACATGCCCCCCAAGCTTCAATTCATTCACCGAATTTGAGGTTGTCACCAATTTCTGTGCTAGATGGAGAAAAAGGATACAGGTGGATGAAATGAAGGTTTAAAAAAGAGACCTAACAAAAGACTCAACTCGACATCTATGAGATCTGGCAAAAGACTCAACTTGAAGGGAGAGGTGATTGTTTCATTTTTTAACGAGATTGACACAAGAAAATAACTATGCTAAAGGTTCCAGGTTCGATCCCCATATTGTTGTTTCATTTTTTAATGAGCTTTCTACAGAGAAGAAAACTATGCTCGAAGCCTCTGTTTCATTTTTTAACGAGATTTCCACAGAGAAGAGAAAATATGCTCGTGGTTTTGTCCAGATCATGGCTTCCAAGAGGATAATTCTCTGGAAGGGTACCATGTCAATGGATAAAACATGGTCATGGCCTCCAAGAGATCTTCGTTGGACCGAAGATAATCACTCGAGAAAGGACACATGTCGAGGGTCATGATAGGTGTAAGGAGGTCAGTCTCCAATAATCCTACCGAAGAGATCACCATGTCAACTACCGGATCCAAATCATCGGAAGTTGAGGTCATGGGAGACAACACCACATAATGGACATGCGGCGAGGTTGATACTGTCTGCATATAAGAACCACTTAGGGAGGTAACCTAGTCAGGGCTGATGAATGAAAGTTGATCAATAGTCACAATTCTTCCATCGTGAGGGAAAGATATCACACGAAAAAGGGTGGATACAAGAGCTTTCATAGCATAGACATAATCCCGCCCAAGGAGTAAAGTGAAATACAAGGGGTCTCGGACTACCATGACATCGATAAAGACATTTTTCCCTCCCAAAGTTACAGGAAACTGAGGAAGGATCCCTAAAGGTTGACTAGGTCTTTTGTTAAAATCTAACAGATTCTGTGTAACTGGTGTAAGTTGCGGACAACCCAAAGTGTACCAAGCAATAGAAGACAAAATACTAACGGATCCACCTTCATCTATCGGCGTTTGAGGAATGTCCCAACCACGAACCTGTACTGTAATCTGGAAAGGAATGTGAGAGGGAAGACGAGGTCTAGTTAGCACACCCCAATAAAAAAGGATGGCCTCATTACTTGGAGGGGTTTCGTAGGAGAAGGAGGAATGCCCCCCGGTATGGTAGAGTCTGTATTAATGAGAAAAACATGGGCAGTATTGGGTTTACTCTCTAGAAGAAGAGTAGGATTGACCGATGATTGGATTAGATCAACCAATGGTGGACTTGGATAGACCACTTTAGCACTCTTCAGAGGAAGAGTGGGACTGACCGAGGAAGGGACTGGATCAGTCACTTTGACATTCCTCAATGGAGGAATGGGATCGACCAATGGTGAAATTGGATCGATCACTTTTGCACTCTTCAGAGGAAGAGTGGGACTGACCGAGGAAGGGACTGGATCAGTCACTTTGACATTCCTCAATGGAGGAATGGGATCGACCGATGGAGAAACTGGATCGACCACTTTGGCACTCTTCAGAGGAAGAGTGGGACTGACTGAGGAAGGGACTGGATCAGTCACTTTGACATTCCTCAACGGAGGAATGGGATCGACCGATGGCGAAACTGGATCGACCACTTTGGCACTCTTCAGAGGAAGAGTGGGACTAACCGAGGAAGGGACTGGATCAATCACTTTGGCATTTTGCAATGGAGGAATGGGATCGACCGATGGCGAAACTGGATCAACCACTTGAGTTTCATTATCCAAGGTAATAATGGGGTCGACGAGTGGAAACATATTGACCGCTTTGGTGTCACTCTCTAACGGGAGAGTGGGATCGACTGAGGATGAAAATAGATCGACCACTTTTGTGTCACTCTTTTGATGAAGAGTGGGGCTGATTGATGATAGAAATGGATCAGCTTCTTAGGTTTGTGGTTCAATCGAGGAGGAAACTAGATTGACCACCTGATCAACCAGAGTAACTGGGGATGGAACCGGATTGACCAGTCCATCAACCAATGATGGGTTGGTGGAAAGCTTACGATAACCTTTTGGAAGTCAAATTTTTTCCAGAAGAGAAGAAGCCTCGTCCATGCGAGGACAAAGGTGAGAGTAATGATTACCTTTACATAACATGCAAGGGAACTTGACAGTTTTCTTCTTCTTACCAACCTGAGCATCACTAGTTGACGGGGTATCATCGACATGACCGACAGAGGCCAATGACATGGAGGACCACATTTCTAAGACCTAGGTAATACCGGGGAAATCCCTCAGAAAGTGGTCACCCTTACAAAGGCTGCAAGGGAATTTGGGTTTTGGATTCTTTATTTTAACCTTGTGGTCTGCGAAACCGGAGATTCTGGGTTCGATCCCCAGTGGAGTCGCTAGTTTCTATTGTAGGAAAATCTCCCTGTGGACAGGTAGATCGCCTCAAAGAGATAGACCCTTAACCATAAGACAAAAAGTGCTTAACGTGGAGACTAACTTCCTTTCAGATCTATACAAACTAATGCATGAGGAGGAAGGAGAACAGAAGTACCTTTTTATCGATGTTTGTCCCTGCACGCTCCGAGTTGAGCTCCAATCTTTCGCTCCTCGATAATCCCTGTAGACAAACAAAGTACGACTACTTCCTACTCTATTAAAATTAGTCCGAACTAGGTCTATCTACTAAAGAGACAAATTCATGTGAGATTGAGCATGAATTAGAAAGAAACAGGCCAAACAAATTATATTAATGAGGAGAAGACATTGCTTACAGCCATAGATTAATTGCAGCAGTTCTGCCAAGTCCTCCTTGTCTACCCCTTGCTCAAAAGATCCATGATCTGAATGATGATAGCTTCACGGATTGCTCCCTATGAGATCATAGGTCTCTTGCTTCCAAAATATCTTTGTTCTAGCACCACTTATGAGATCATAAGTTTGGTGTGATTCTCTCTTTCCAGTCCCCTTTAACCACTTGAGATATCCTTGGGGAAGTTGAGGATTTGCCTCCTTCAGTTGAGGATCTGCCCTAAGATCATGGTTGGACTAAGGATTCGATCTCAACTGCCTTCCAAGAATGAAAGGATCCTTCCCCCATTCATCTCAAAAACTTAACCACTGCCCAGAATAGGTAGCGCTCCCTCAAAAGGGCCATCAAAGCATTGTATCACTCCCTAGTAGGATTTAGGGGGGCGCCAACACTTTTAAAATCCATAGAGCTCCCTCAAAAGGGCCAGGGGAGCTTTATAACACTCCCAAACAGTGTAAGGGGGAGCGTCGATGCTCCCAGAAGAGGTATAAGGGAGTGCTCTCCTCCAAAACTCCATTTTTGAGGTCCTTTCAGATGGCAAAAGGTTTGCAAGCCTGCTGACTCATTTCTCCTCTTCCAAATCAAATGTTTGAGGTGTTTCAAGTGTCATTCTCATGTCATTATAGGCACAATGTAGGCATCATGGCAACATTCTTTCTTTAACACTTGAGACACTTGTGAGCAACATGCGACACTTGTGACACTTGTAATGATGACACTTGTGACACTATCAAAGTGAGTAATTTTGAGGTGTAACAAGATGTGCCACGCATTCACATTATCTCTCGGCTCTCACCACTTCACAACTCCGACAGTTGAAACTGACTCCTTTCAAACCCTGAGCTCTCGAAGTGCCAAAATCCTGAACTCCCCGCCAATTCCTTTTGCAACTCGCGACTTCGGGACTTTCGTTCCACTACGCTCAACTCCTGGTCATCAGGATCCCCGAAATGATGAAATGATCTGACGGCTTGTGCAAAGAACGATCAATGGTCCACGTTGATTCTTACCTCCTGAAGGATGGATTCATCCAATTCTGATCCTTCTTGCAGCTTCACTGGAATCCAACGGTCCTCGCAGTTTCGTGAATTCTCCACAGAGAATTTTGACCGCTTGTTGCTCCTAGACAACTTCCGCGAAATGAACCAGTGTTATTCTACGAGGGCTTAACTTCCGTTGGATAACTGCAACCCTTGTCTTCCTTTGAAATAGTTCAATCTCCGTCCTCCTTTGAACACTTTGACGACGTTAACCCTCTTGAGCTTTCTCTTGGCAACTTCAAGCCTCAAAAGAACTCCTGCATGCACCCCTTGCGACAACCTTTCAAATACTTCTAAGTATTTGATTTCTCAACTCTGTGCACCTCCTGTAACAACAGTCCTGAAACCCTTGCCTTAGTTGATAAGTCCTAAGCTTTCTACTAGACTGTGCACACCTTGCACAACTTCTGTGCCTCACTTGCACTTCTATTGAAATGGGAACAATGATATCCCTCCTAAGATTTCAAAGATAAAATCTGAACCTTCGTCAACGCACTCCTTGCGAACGTTTCACTGCACTTCTTACAGGAACTTTTCACACTCAGGATGAGAAACAATTGAAACTCATTCTCTCTCTCTCAGACTCCAAACATTCAACATGAAATCATACATACACACACAGTATTAAAGTGAATGCATACCTAGAGAGAATAAACAACTATAAGCATACCATTCACCATGTATAAACATAAAACATTATATCACCATAAAATCTGATTCAAAGCTTCATATATTAATTCAAATCTCCTGTACATGGACTTCTTCTATAGCGTTCTCTCTGCATCTCTCTCTTCTTCTCTTCTATGCTAATGTGTTAATGATACAATGAATACAAGAATGAGGGTGTCTATATCCATTTTCCCTCCTGCTCTTCTAAAATGTCTAATCTATCATTCAAACCTACCTACTTTCATTAACTATGCATAAATTCCCTAATACAAAAGACGGATGGGAGAATTTCCCCAGGTCCATTTACAATCTCCAAAGTATAAATGCAAGTACGTTCCTCTTTACTATTACATTAATGTTGTTGTCTTCAAAATTCAAAACGGGTTTTATGAAAACGTGCTCTTTGTGCATCCGTGCGTCCAAATATTTCTTTGGCTTAGGAGCATGCTTTGGCTATACAAGGCATCCATGACTGGCCAACCTCGGCCACACTAACCGAGCTTCAGAGTTTCTTGGGACTAGCCAACTTCTACTGATGGTTCATGTTGGGATTCTCCCATATTGCATGGGCCCTCATCCACGTGACTAAGGGAGGTGGCTGGGAAAAGTTAATGTGGGGGAAGGAACAACAACAAGCATTTGACGATATGAAGCATCACTTGTGCTCAACTCCAGTACTCTCCTTTCCCAATCTATAACAACCATTCAAGATTGAGACTAATTCATCTGACTATGATATAGGTGAAGTTCTCACTCAACATGGTCATCCAATGGCATACCATAGTGAGACACTCTTAGATACTATCCAAAAATACCCCACCTATGACAAGGAAATGTATTCCATTTTACAATCCTATCGTCAATGGAAAATTTACATTTTGGGAAAGGAGATTATCATCCACATCGATCACAAGCCTCTACGTTCATACAGACATAGGGGAAATTGTAGAATGACCACCATAAAAAGTGGTTGACCTACCTACAATAGTTCCATATCAACATCAAGTATAATACAGGGAGCAAAAATTGTGTTGCTAACTGCCTCAGTTGATCTCTCGTGGCTCACTCACCACTGTGCTCCATTCCTGTGGACATGAGGCATCTGACTGGCCCCAACTTTATCGACAAGATCCAAACTTCGCCACCACCTATCATCTCTTGGGTATAGACGTGATTGTCACCAATTTTCACATTTAGGAAGGGTTGTTATGCCATCTATGCTATTTATGTGTTCCTGCAAGCGAGTGTGCAAATATGATTTGGAATCCCACTACATTCGGATGACAGGACATTTTGGCGTGGATAAAACTGTGGCCGTTCTCCAGAAAAAACTTTATTGGCCAAAAATTTGATAGGAACTCAACAATTATATTAGATATTTCACTTCCTATGCCATTTGCAAGCTAACTATCAAGAAGCAAGGATTATACACCCCTCTTCCTACCCCCAAGAATCCTTGGGAATCCATCTCGATGGATTACATGTCTAGCCTTCCATCTACCAAGCAAGGAAATGATTGTTTATTTGTGGTTGTTTATCGGTTTTCAAAGATGTCCATCCTCACAACCTAGAAGAAGAACATCACAAAAATAGATCATGCCAAGCTCTTCTTCGAACGAGTGTGGGTACATTTTTGGATACCATAGACCATCGTCTCTGAATGGGACAGTAGGTTCCTTAACACATTTTGGTCGAGTCTCTGGTAACTGTTGGACACCAAGCTCACTAAATCCACTTCTTTCAACCCCTAAACAGATGGCCAAATAGAGTTCGTCAATCATATGATTGTGCACATCCTACACATTTACAAATCTAACCATCTATGTACATGGGATGAGAGTCTCCCTTATGTTCAACACAATTACAAAAGGGCTCTCCATAGCTCCGCTGGCCATAGCCCATTTTAGGTGGGACTGGGATTCCAACCCTTTTGTTCCATTGATGTTGCACTACCTCTTGCAACCATACAGAAAGGATTTTCCCATGTTCAGTCTTGTTGAATTTTCTATGAGCTATGGCTCATGTATCCTCTTTAAATTTTTGGTTTAACTATTACTTGAACCATAACTATTGCAACAAACCAAGATCACAAGAATAATAACCATGCACAAGAACGCAAGAAGTATCCCGGGAAATCCTTCTCAACAAGGTAAGAAAATCTAGCCAATCCTTTTCTATATTCCTCAAGAGAAAGACCTCCCACACCATCACCAAACCTAGCACACAAGAGGGTGTTGTAATTCTCATAATTTCAGACCACAACTTATGAAATCATGAGATGACACAATGATAAGTGTGTTTCCTCAATGTGGATTCACCTTTATTTATATAAGACTTGTCACATCAAATGATGTGTCTATTGGAACAATAGGGACGACCTCAATAACTCAAAATATAATTAATAATTACCATATTAATTATCTTTTACATTAATTATCTTTTATATTAATTATCTTTTAAATTAAGGTGGGGCTGGCCTATACCCTTTACATAAAAAATAGGGTTACACGTAAGTTTGAATCTTGAACAATATATCAAGGGATCTCATACTCCCACTAGTGCTCAGCCACTAGGGCCACATCCACAGGGATGTCCATATCTCTATCTCATTGCATCTCACAGGAGAACCACACTCACTAGTTCTCAACCACTAGGATCACGTTCAGTTGTGCTCATCCACAAACACATCCAACTCAACAGATCTTCTTTCCCACTGCATTACATAGGAGATTCATTTGGATTTCATCATCTCAACTCTCTTCTCAGAGGAGGCTAATACATCATCTTCATCTTTGTCTCATAACGATGCACCCAACTTATGGGAATTCACGCGTTCACCTTGTGATCAGCCACACACATGTCCAACTCAAGAGATCTCCTTTCTCACTATGTTACATAGGAGAATAATCTGGATTTATTCACAAATATCTGTAAGGAGGAGGCCATCACTATGTTCCAGTTCTATCTCAAATAGGAACCACATTCCCAAATCATGGGCTCTCTCTCAGGTCGACTCAATTAGTTTGTGTTCTAGAGGATGTCTCACACAGTTGTAATCATCAACACTCCCTCTCAGCTAGGGAGGAATTCTCCATCAAGCCAAGTCTCGCACGGAAGTACTCGAACTTTTTCTTGGCTGTATCCATCAACACTCCCTCCTAACTAGAGAGGTATTCTTCACCAAGTCAGTTGCTCATGGAAGTACTCAAACTTCATATTAGCAAGCGGTTTGGTGAATATATATGCAATCTACTCACATGTAGGAAGATACTTTATGTGTACTACTTTCCTCTGTAATATGTCTTTGATATAATTATATTTTATCTCAATGTGTTTTGATCTATCATGAAACACAGGGTTCTCAGAGATATTCACACAACTCTGGTTATCACAAGTAATAATAGGATGCATCTCATGATCAAATAAATCTGTCAGAAGCCACACTGCTTCACAGACTGCCACACTCAATGCTATATACATTGCTTCTGCTGTACTCAAGGCCACATAGCTTTGCTTCCTTTTGCACTAGGAAACCATGGTAAACTCCAAGGTAAAAGAACAACGGATGTGCTCTTCCAATTCATTGTACTCTTTTCTCAATCTATATCAACATATCCTTGCAAACTCAAGTTCACACTGGAGGCATATCTCAGGCCATATCCAATTGTGCCTCGTATATATGTCAATACATGCTTTACTACTATCCAGTGAGTCTTTCTCGGTTGACTGATGGATTGAGTAGGCACATTCTCTACATAGAATATATTAGGTCTGGTGTTAACCAGATACATCAATACCCCAATCAGCTGTCAGTACACATGTGGATCAATCTCGTCTGAATCATCATAATTTATTTTTTTGTCAAATCTATCACCATCGGTGTAGACATGGATTTTCATTCTGTCATAATGAACTTCTTTAATATCTCCACTGTATATTTTCATCGACTCAGGAAAGTCTCATCAGTCCTCTGTTATACTTCTTATCCCAAGAAGTAGTGCATAATACATAGATCCTTCATCTAGAAATTAGAAGTTGAGGCTTTCTTGTATCCAACAACATGGTTTCCTAAATAATTCATCAAGATCAGGCTCTCATCACCAACAATGCAATAGTATAGGTTTGGATCAGTAATACTTTTGCTGGAACTCAAACTCATCAAGAATACATCTATCTGATGTAGTTTCCAACTCATGGATGGTAGTACATATGGAAGTGTATCGGATTAATGGATAAATATGTCTCATCATAGTTCACTCCCTCTTCTTGTGAGAATACTCTGACTACAAGTCTCATTTTTATATTTCTCGACACTTCCATCAGCTGCATGTCTTTATGCCTCTTGCAGATTTTGTCAAGCCTAGACATGCCTTTTTTTTATGGCCTACTACAAATTCCTTTGGGAGTATCAACTATAACAACTTGATAAACTGTATCAATGTCTGTCTCCCTCTGAAATGTTGAGGGGGATAAGGTATTTGTCTTTTCCTTATTCTCAAATAGTTTTGACTCTCTCTGAGTCACGTGACTCCCTTTGGAGTCTTGAAGGAAAAAAATCTCACTTTGTTGCTAACCTTCCTAAAACAAGAAAACAAACGAAGCGAAACAAGACAAGAATATCTTCTAGAGGAGATTCATGAGTACATCTCTAGAATCAAAACAATTTTAAGGATTTTTGTCACAACTACAACACCTACTTGTAATGTAGAAACCTTAGAAATGTAGTTTATAGGCATGATAATTAAAACAATCAAACCTGGAGTCTTAATTTCTAGTGTGTTATTCTTCTAAATGCACTGAGACTTTTCTGGGTCCATTATTTTCACCAAGGGTTCCTTCCTCCTACAAGTACCTTTATGAAAATGATGCAAATTATATATATATACATATATACATACAAGTGCATACTTGAGAGTGTCCACCAATGGAGGTTCTTCTTGTTTGTCAATGTCATGATGATCAATGACATTCCTCACTTGTTTTCCTTGTAGCCACCTATACCACACAAGTCTCTAACAAAGTCTACATCAACCTTTACTGTTGCATCTAATATGAGAGTATCACATATTAGTAATTATTCCCTTCTGTTGGTGGTTTAACTTGCTATTGATGTTTTATCTCATCAAGGTCATGTCCATTGTTGAATTTCAAGAAAATTCCAAATACATTGTTGTAGCTATCCTTGTAGCTCTTGCTTCTACTCAACATTGTTACATATTGACTTCAGATCTGTATTTAAGGGTTTCAATATGGTATATAATCAACATCTTCAATGCACTTGGGAAAGTCATCAACATCCTTCTATGTTTGTTGGGATATACACCAACACCACCATTAACAACTTGCATCAATAAATGACATCAAAGGATGGTAGAACAGAGAAATAGGACATCATAGATATAGCTCGGAAATTTGACTTGTCCATGGGTCTTTGTGTTTCAATAAGTTTCATTGGTCCACTCTTTTCATCAATATCTTCAAGTGATTATAATTTCCTGTGGAGGGAAATTTAGGGGTAGATAGAACATCATAAGCAAGAGACAACACTTAATAAAATCCATCAATTTAGCATTCATCCATGCTTGAGACAAAACTAATAAAATCCAAAAATAATATTCTTCATGCATGAACTTGTCAACCAAAATATTGCCTCACAATATCAATCTCCAACAATTTTAAAATCCTGCCAGCTTCAAATTTATGTAACTCCATTTGAGTATGGAACACAGGAGCTTGAGATTGGATTTGAGGTTTGTTTAATAGACAAGGGTAATGGCCCTACTACTTTCCAAAAAAATTGGACTCAATATAGGCCTTGAAATCGACCTTCCTTCCTCAGAAAACCACCATCGATACTGCTTCAAAACTGATATAATTTTCACCTCTTGACCGCCTCATAAATATCACTCATAATTTAAACTTGGCATAGGTTTGTAGTGCAGTTTTATGGTTGAGATTTTTCTTAATCCTGTGGTCATCTTGTTTTGGTAGTTGACCTTCCTCACAGAGCTCATCCTAAGCTACTAGACCTGAGACCATATTCAAAATTTGTCTTAAGGTCTAGTCCTTTATTTCTACCACAAAAAATTTAAGGAGAGTTTGTCCCTCCTCTTGTGCTAGTGGTGGGGTACCACATAATTTTAAGGAGGGTTTGAACATTTCCTTTGATTAAAGACCTGTTGTATTGGTGCATAATCCTTAGGGTGTTTCCACGACAACTTTAGAGGGGCCCCATAATAGGTTGAGTTCCTTCCTCCTTCCAGCTTTAAGGGGTCTGACCCTTCTCCTAGGTGATGGCCTCTTTTCCATACACCTTGGTTGTTGTTTCAAGGGTTAAATTCACCACATAAAGAAGATCCGACCCTATTCATCTACCAAAAAAATTTAGCAACCCTTACCTCCAACTTTAATGTGCAGTGATGTTCTTCAAGCCTACTCTCACACTATGTTGAATTTTCTACGAGCTATGGCTCATGTATCCTCTTTAAATTTTTTGTTTAAATATTACTTGAACCATAAATACTACATCAAACCAAGATCAAAAGAAGAATAACCATGCACAATAACATAAGAAGTATCATGGGAAACACTTCTCAGCAAGGGAAGAAACCCAACCAATCCTTTGTTATATTCCTCAAGAGAAAGGCCTCCCACACCATCACCAAACCTAGCACACAAGAGGGTGTTGTATGATGCAGGAGCCTCCTTTACACCTCATTAATGCTCCAACATTCCAACACATCAAAGAACATTCAATAAGGGAGAGAGGCACCAACGCTCTCATTTTCCCCTCAAATTTAAATTTTAAATGTAATTAAAGAAATTAAATGTTGTAAGGCTGGAAGACTCGAGTCATGCCTTTGTATAGGCAATAGTCGAGGTTTAATTTAATGGATAGCTATAAGATAATCTAGATCCAATTCAGACTAGATTTTCATTCAATGTAATAAGCCTTAGTCGATAGGTGTTTTAATGGTGATTTGACACCACTAGTGTAGTTTGGAGAGAAAGTTCGATGAGACCCTCTTGTATAAATTGTTGTAAAATATGCCCAGTAGAGGCTGCTGAAGTTTGATTGTAAATCATTGTAAGCCAAGAGAAGGAGAGAGAGTCGAGACTTTGTTGCATTCCAATATTTTGTACACATTGTAAATAGACATTCATATTAATACAAAGAGCGGTTTTTGCTGCCTATGAGTTTTCTGTGTGTTTATGTGTTTTATGAATGATTATTTGTGTGTTATGTATGCATATATTGTATATGCATGAGATAAGTTTCCATCTATAGGGTTATGATAGAATTCACTATATGTTTGAGAGTTGTTGGGTTGTTCTAGGTTCTTTAGGCTATGCAAGGAGTGCACAACAGGGTATTGGAAAATCTGTAGCTAGTGCAATGAGTGCGCATATGAACTCTTCTGATTCAGATATGCACGTGTTAGGAGGGCACACCAGAGAAATCAAAACACAAGAGGAGAATCAAGGTTATTGGATACCTTAGAGGAGAAATTGTGCAGAGAAGGCATAAAAGATAGAGTTGTTGAACACTATGTAGAAGTCTGCGAGGAGGGCATTGAGCAGGTGCAAGTGTGCACAAGTGAACTTTGTTTCGAGTTCATAGGTAGAAAAGAGTGTTAAGGAGAAGATACCCATAGAGTTACTGAACACTCTGTAATATCAACAAGGAGTGCTTTGAGTAGGTGCAAAGAGTGCACAGGACCAACACATTCTGAAATGTTGGAGAAGTTGAAGGAACCAGAGTTGATGAACACTCTGAGGGAGAAGCTCTACAAGTATGCATTGAGTAGATGCAAGGAGTGCATCAATGAACCTCAAATATTTCAGGATGTAGGAGAAGATATGTGCAAGGAGCGCACTAGGCCAACATTTAGACAAAGTGTTGAAATACAACCATTTGAAGGCTCAATCAAGTGCAAGGAGTGCGCCAGAAGTAAAGAAGTGTTGGCCCTTGACCAAGTTTTGGAGATCCTTGGTCATGTTTGAACTATTTTGGGACTTTCACAGACTGGTCGAAGGCGGAGCGAAAGTCGAAGCAGAGATCACGAGATCTCGACCCCATTTTAGGGTAGTTTTTGGGATTAGGGTTTATGTAACGGCTATGGGATGTCGGCCCATGGGTTTACCCATGTTTGGGCCCATTTCATAATTTATAAATAGATATTGAGGTGATGTAGGAAGGGGGCATTGTGTTAAGTGTGAATAGTTGTGGATGCTTTGTGCATACTATGTGTTAAGAACTTGCAGAGCTAAGTGCAAGTGACTGTAATAATCTTGTGTGTAGATTGTAAGAAGGCTGTATGCTTGAACCTAGCTCTGGGAAGGAGGATCAGGTGAGGTGCAAGAAGATCTATTGTCCTATGCGAAGTAGGTTCTTGTGGCTCTGTGCTTGTATAAGATTGAGTGGAGACAATAAACAAGAGAAGAGTTGGTGGATGTAGCCCCACACTTGGGTGAACCATGTATATCTTGTGTTATGGTTGCTTTGTGCATTCTGGTTATTGTATTGTGTATATAATTTAGGATTAAGTGTAGTAATGGATGTTTAGATGAATCTAGTATGATATCTTAGTACTTAAATGATGTGAATAAATTCTAGATCTGATCTTTTTCCATGTGCTAAGTGCTTAGATGTGTTAGATCTGGTAGAATATTGCATTGTTCTGTAATTCGGGTTTGGATCAATGATGTGAATAAGGGTTAATTACTAATGAATGTTAACTGGTAAGTGCTTTGTTAAGTGGCATAATCACATATCTGTGTCCCAGCTAGGTTGCAGACATTTGAGTCCTGCAACCACCTAGGCCTCTACCTTAGGTGAGACTTCATCCGCTTCGTAGGTGTTGCCAAAAGGGCCGGTAGTTAGGGTTTTGTTTGTGTGTTGTTGAAGCGTTGAACCCTGGGTCTGCCCCTATGCCAAAAAATGGTTCTGTTGTCGGGACTTGAAACTGTGATTGCTGGGAACTGAACAAAAGAAAGCTCTGTGTGTAGATCTGTGATTTAGTGTGCAATATTGACTTGCAAATCTCTGTGCTAAGAAGAGAAGTCTGATCTGAAGAAAAGAGGTAAGATATTGAGACTTTGTTCTCTGAGAAAGGTAATATAAGTGAAAAATTTTGTTTCGAAAGAATGAATCTAGGTATTTTTGATCAATTTTGTCCTAGTCTAAAAACTAGGGCACAATTAGAAGAAAGAGGATTTGATATGAATAGATATGATAGAAAAAATGAAAGGTATGTTATCCCTATGCATAGAAAGAATGTTTGGACTAACAAATGGATGCAAGATCCTAGAAAGAATTTTTTGCAGTTTAGTTACTGTGATCCCAGTGCATAGTACAAGAAAGGCTGGGGATCATTTAAGAGAAAGAGAGGAATAACCCTTTGTTACAGTTGCAGAAGACTGGGATATGTTGTTAAGGAATTCTCTAGTAGAAGACCTAGTTGTCTTTGCTGTAAACCTATGGACCATGAAGTTTTGGATTGTCCTATAATGATTGCTATAGTTTAAAAGATGAATATGAAACAAGAAAACTATGAGACATGCCAAGAAACTAAGGATATGATAGAACCCCAAAAAGAATCAAAGATTGTATTACTATAGATGAAAGAAACCTTGAATGACCATAGAAATATCAACTTATCAGAGGTATTAAAAGAAAAAGAGTACATAGAAACAAGAATAGGAGACTTCAACATAGACTGTGTCCTGAATGAGGAAACATAGGTGAATATCATGACAGAAAGAACTTGGGAAATTTTGGGAAAGCCTTCTATGGTTCCTTCATTAGGAGGAATAGGAAGTTTAGAGGAAACATGATAACCCTATGTGGAAGAATTACCCAGATATCTATGAGTGCTCATGGCACTTCGACATAAGAATAATTTGAGATCGTTAAGTTTGTTGACAACAACGCCCCATTTTCTATCTTGCTAGGAAAAACCTCGATTGAGAAAGATCAAATATGGAGGAAACAAGAAGAGGAGGATCTAGAACATAAAAAGAAATAACTAAGAGATTTCATGGCTAGGAGAATAGCACACTTACTGAAAGAATAAGAGAGCTAGTTGAAGCTACTAAAGACCAAAGATATGGATGTCAAAGTTGAAAGGACACAAGAAGACTAGAGACACTTGTTTGTACAAGAGAGTAGAGCACCTACCCTAGAAAAAAAAGACGTATTACCCTTGAACCCTATGAAATACCCTCCATAATGCGAAGTTACTATGCGAAGAGAAGATAAGAATCAAAATCAGAAGAGGAACCCAGTAACTCAGATTATAGGAAAAAGGCTAGAAAGCTCAGCAAGAAGAAAGCTAAGTTAGAAAAATTGCAAGAAGTTCCAGAGAATACTTGACAGAAGAAAGGTTTCCAGAACTTTAATGTTGATGGAATATCAGTACAACATAGATTGACACTTCACCATGATGAAGCAATATGACCATTGGAGGCAATCTGACCGTTCAATCGACACTCCCGAATGGTTAGGAAAGCAGTTATGGCCTGAAAGTTCTCCATTGGACCATTGGGACCATGCCATAATGGATGGAATTGCATTGAATAAGGCTTTGCGACCCATTGAAAGAAACCATTATGACAATATATATTTATCCCATTGAGCATTGCACTGAGAACACTTTTGCCAATTTTGATTATTCGAGCCCGTAGAGAACTAGTTGATTTTGTGCAATTATCATTGATACCTCGCCATCCATTCTGTTACATTGAATATTGTTCACCGAACCGAGATATCAGATCTCGAGTGTGCATGTCGGACACAATTAGTGTAGCAGAAAAATTCATTGAAGATATTCTAATAGACCTCATGGCTGAGAAGGTAATGTCCGCAGGAATCCAAGCCTCATTGACGCGAGGAGTGCTAGCCTCCCCTTCGATTGCTCGTGGATCTGGACCATCCCGAGCTACGACTGAGAAAAGAACCAAGCATCGTGATGACTTGGTGAATGTGAATGTAATTCCATCCATCCTACTCGACTACATCCCACCCTTGGCTGATGTGGTGAGTCGTGATAGTATCCTGAGGGACTTCAACTACACAGTCATCACTGCGTACCTCCCGAAGGGAATACAGGCAGTCAGACTACAGTTGGAGAGGATTCCAACCTTGAATATCAATAACTATACCCTAGGAGACTGCAATAGCTATGGCATGCTTGTGTCTCACAAATATTTGACCAAGACGAAGGGGAAGAAGTCGAATATCATCCCCCAGCCGTGGACTATGGAAATCGCAAGGTCCATTGTCCTGAACGTGATGAAGATACCACATTTTGGAAGGCACCAGGAGGTTAAAGAATGCATTAAGATCTTGCTATCATGCTTCCATGGTGGATATCTATGTTTAGATAGACACGTCACTATCGATTCGTTGTTGATCCATAGGATCACCAGATTGAGCATGCAGGGACCAGACCCACAAGACTTTTATCCAAGGAAGGTTGCAGACCACGCCCTAACACAAAAAATCAAAGACACCTATGACGATGTAGAGAAAGGGATGTGAGGCTACAAGGTAGCCTCCATTCAGAATGGCACAGTGTGCCTTTCTTTCCAGTTGATTATTGGTAATATAGTTCGAGAGAACAGACCCACGCAAGTCACAGGGTTTGTCGTTGAACTCACAAAAAAATGTGTGGAAGGACTAGAGATGAACTAGGCCAATTACCTACTCAATCAGTTAGAACTGCATTGTCATGAAGCTCAAGATCAGGGCTATAAGTTCCATTTTAGCTGACTGCTGATCCTCATCACATTCACTGCTTGGGAGATGCCAGAAGGTGCAACTTTCCTTGAAATTTAGACATTCGATCCACTAGCTGTGAATTTGACCACGCTCTAGTATTCGAGCGATATGGGGAAACAATGGCAGTCGAACGTAGTATTCCATACCTACTACCTGCAGCTAAAGAGGGATATTGAGTCTTTCCCTCGTATGACTCTGAATACCCTGGACAGGTTCATGCCCCTTATGAAGTTTCGTGCAGATAAACATTTTATTTACATTACAGTGTGCACAAATGAAAGTAAATAAGAGCTTCATTCCTACTATAGGATCATAGAGGAGGACCTGGAAGAAATCACTAAGGAATGGCCCATAGAGTTCCTTATACTAGTCGACCAGGCAACACTATCTGATCCCAACCTGATTGGAAGTTCGATGGTTACTCACGAAGAGTATGATGCACCCAATAGTAGCAGGAAGAAAAGGAAGGAAGATGTATAGGAAATACACAACACATCAGAAGAAACTGCATTAGATTCACCTGGCGGAGGAGGAGACGATAAAGTAGACAAAGAAGAGAAAGAATAAGAAGAAGACAAGTAGAAGCAAGGAAAAGTAACACTGCCTAGGAACCCCCTTGAAGAGGCAGAGACATCCAATAAAATAAAGGTTTCCCCCACAAAACCTACGTCGCGGAAGAAGTCCAAAGCGAGTAAGCCGAAGTTGTAGACTGTGCTCATAGTTGATGACTTCGACTTCATTATCGTAGTTGTATTAGATACCTCAGAAGTTATTTTGTAGAGAATTGAAGCCAAACAATAAGCCATGTATGATAGAATTGAGACATAGATAAGAAGTGTACAACAATCCCTTCACTCCAGCCGCATAGTGTTCACTACGTCCCCACCACTAGAAGAACCAGAGTTGGGAGATGAGCCTTCCCAAAATTTCAAAATAGTTGATGTGACCGAAGCTCACCTTTGTCTCGTACAGAAAGAAAAATAACAGGCCACAGTGGCCCTAAAGCAAGCACAAGAGGAAATGGCAGAGCAATGCTGAGTTGCGCAATAAGAGAAGGACGACCTCCAAATCAAGTTCGAAGAGGATAGAGTACAGATCCAATAGGAGAAATGAAAGTTTCTCGCAGAGCATGTAACACCTCTTTCATTACCTGTAAGTTGTAACACTCTGATACTAAACTGTAACACCATCTTTCATAACTTGTAAGTTGTAATGCTCTGATACCAAACTGTAATGCCCCCTTTTCATCAGCCGGGCAGGCGCTACTTCGCGGAATAACGATCTGATACTTAATTATATATATATGACATGCATTTAAGAAAATGAAACACATTCAAACTCAGAGTAAACATACTAATGACTGCTATTATAAATAATCAATGGCATTAAAATTAATTCGTATGCACAACAGAATACATGATAAATATAAATACACAGACATGCATAAACGTAATTAAAAAACAACATCTGGTACTTATCTTTGAAATGGTGGTAATTCCACCAACTAGGTGCAGGCCTTCCACGAACCTCCCAGCCTTAGACCAAACTTCTCATCAAGCTCAGCAGTAGGTCACCCCCGAGCTGGGACTAAGCTCCACCCCAAGGCAAGGAATCCTAGGCTAGGTTGAGGTTACAGGGAAAACACACAGTCACAAGGAAGGAATTCTCTCCCAGGAACCACTCATAATCAATGCCCATAGACTCTCCTTCCCCACCTACCTGTTCCACCCCAGGAGCATACACCTTCTCTGTCACCTAGACAGTCCTTCGACTGCTAACCTCCCTTGCCTTGGGTTTCAGCAACAGACCAGACTGGAAGTCTCTGAGCTCTATGGCAGCTACAGGGTTCCTTCCAGGATCTCTCTCCTTCCTCTTCACACTCTCTCACCTGGAGAGAATCACTCACAGGCCAAGTAACTTGTTATTCCAACTTCAATCACCTCTCTCACCTAGAGAGAGTGTTGTACAAACTGGCCAACAAGCCACACGCAGTCTAGCACTACGTGGCCGCAACAACGAACGGGGAAAATAGACACGAGCTTTCCAACAGGCTCAACAATGACAGGATGGTCTCATGGTTATGGATTTGGGACATAGATTCCACACACATGCTCAATCTATTAAGACAAAGGATGTCTCGGATTTCCTGAAATCAACATAGGCTATTCCCCCATGGTTTCAAAATTGCACGAGGTCTCTTGCAGAGGTCAGATGGGTTCACGCTCAGATAGTTTGGTAGAATGGAGGAGCCTCCCCCACCACGGCTCATCTCAGCCATTTTATTTGCATGGGCTTGGGTTGACACTTGTCACCCATGAAACTACATGCCTTCCATCAACGTGCATTCCTCCCACCATTTGGAAGTCACATGTCATTCCAAAAGAACTTAGGATAAAAACATATAATTCATATGGTCCTTTGGAATAATATCAAAATATTATTCCCAAGGACCTAAGACCCTAGGCTCAACACTTAGTCCCTTTTCCCACCTTCCAGCCCCTAATCCATTGCCCACTCTATGAAATCTTGGTCCCCCATCACTCATTCAATGTGGTCCGTCTGCATGCGGTAGTGTATATATTTTATTAATGTTTTGCATTGATACATGTACAAAATCAAACTCTTGGCCTTCAACCCTTAGGCTCTCTGGCCTAACAATCACATAAGACACCAACTTATATAAACTTGGCTCACTAGCCTATAAAAACATATTTACAATTCATTTCATAAACAAGATTTACAACAGGGCTCGGCCTTGGGGACATTACAATCCCCCCCCCCCTTATTTCTGCACTTTCCTCAGTGCAACTTAACACAACTTCTGCAAGTTTTTCAAAATTTTCAAAAAGATTTNTGCTCCCATGTCGCATCCTCAGAAATGTACCAAGTCCACTGGACCTTTACAAGCCCTATAACTTGATTCCAGAGCTATTTGTTTTTCCTGTCCAATATGCATACATGATGCACTTGCAGGACACCTTCTGGTTCCACCTGAACCACATTCCATTCAATAACATGATTAGCATCAAGTATATATTTCTTAAGCAATGAAACATGAAACACATTATGTACAGTCATAGATGCAGGTAATGCAAGCATGTATGCAACTGGCCCAATCCTTTCCATGATTTCAAATGGCCCACAAAAACTTGCTGCCAACTTGGCTCAACTTCCCAACTTCAGGGAACTCCTGTTAGTTTTCACTTTTAGGAAAACATGATCACCCACTTTGAATTCTCGATGGATTCTGTTCTTATCAACATAACTTTTCTGCCTATCCTGGGCAGCTTTCAAATTCTGTTTAATTTTTATCATCTGATCTTCCATCTCTTTGAGCAACTCTGGCCCAACTACCGCTTTGTCAGTTGGATTATCCCAGCTCACTAGAGTGTTTCACTTTCTTCCATAAAGTGCTTCAAATGGGCTCATCTTCAAGGATGCATGATACCCATTATTGTATGCGAATTCTACCAAATGCAGGTAGTCTTCCCATCTTGCTCGTTTGTCCATCACGTACATTCTCATCATGTATTCTATTACTCTATTCAACCTCTCTGTCTGTCCATCAGAATCAAGATGATACATTGTACTAAAGTTCATATTCGTTCTGAATCCTTTGAACAGTCCTTTCCAGAAATTCAAGGTGAATTTTGGGTCCCTATCAGACACAATCATTTTAGGAATTCCATGCAAGCATGCCACTTATTTTAAGAAGATGTCAGCAACATCTGTTGCCTTGTGAGTAGTTTTTAGTGGAATAAAATGGGCAACTTTTGTAATCTTTTCCACCACTACCATGATCGAATCATGTTGCTTTCTTGTTCTAGGAAATCCTGTAATAAAATCCATGGTTACCACTTCCCACTTCCACTCAGGAATGGGTAAAGGATGCAACAACCCTGCTGGGTGCCTATGCTTAGCCTTAACCTTCTAGCACTCCATACATATGGCGATGTATTCATCGATCTCTCTCTTCATACCTGGCCAAAAGTAGTGGCTCTTGACTACTGCCATAGTCTTTTGATATCCAGGATGTCCAACATACGTCACGTTATGCATTTATCTTAGAATGACAAGTTTCAAATCTTGGACATTGGGTATATACACTCTGTTTTTGTACAAAAGTATTCCATCAGCTTCCAAGGTGTAATTTTCCTCTTTCTGTGGTCTCTCACGCTGTTGTAGCTTTGCTACTAAATCTCTGTACTGCAAATCAACATTTGTAGCTTCCAAAATTCTACCCTTGATATCAGTCCTATACATGCTAATGGCTGAAGCATGTAAGTTGTGCACCTTTCTGCAGAGTGCATCAACCACCTTATTTTCCTTCCCTTTGATATGCTTGATATCAAGGTCGTATTCACATAGAAACTCCAACCATGTGCTTTGTCTAGCATTTAAGGTTGGTTGATCAAACAAATATTTCATACCGTTGTGGTCTATTCTCAATTCGAATCTCTTTCCCATGAGGTAATGTCTACATTTCCTCAAAGAGTGGATGATTGCTACCAGCTCCAAATCATGAGTGGCATAATTCTTTTCATGCTTTTTCATCTTCCTGGACTCATAACAGATTACAAATCCATCTTGGATAAGAACTCCTCCCAACCCTTCCTTACATGCATCTGTGCACACCATGAAATCCATATTTAGATATGCAATCCTCAAGATTGGAGCGTTGGTTAACAGTTGCTTCAATCGCTGGAAACTGTTCTCACACTCTTCAGTCCACTGAAATTTTTTCTCCTTCCTTAACAAGGAAGTGATAGGGTGAGCTATTTTTGAGGATCCTATTATAAACCTTCTATAGTAACCTGCCAGACCCATAAAGGATCTAACTTCTACCACATTCCTTGCTGCTGACCTTTCTCAGACGGCCTCAACCTTCTTAGGATCCACAATGATCCCTTCCTCTGAAATAATGTGCCCCAAGTAATGGATCTGCCTTTGATAAAATGAGCATTTTCTCATCTTGGCATACAGCTGGTGTTCTCTCAACACTTGCATCACCATCCTTAGGTGTTTCTCATTCTCTTCCTCTGACTTGGAATACACCAAAATGTCATCCAGGAAGACAATGACAAACTTGTATAAATAGTCCCTGAATACACCATTCATCAAGCACATAAAAACAATAGGTGCGTTTGACAGTCCAAATGGTACCACTGTGAACTCGTAATAACCGTACCTTGTTCTAAAGGTGGTCTTGTTGATTTCCTCATCCTTTATTCTCACCTGGTCATATCCTGATCTGAGATCTATCTTCGAAAATATCATCGATCCTTGACAAAGGATACTTGTTTTTGATATTTACCTTGTTCAACTGTCAAAAATCAATGCACAGCCTCAATGTCCCATTGTTGAAGGAAAATCTCCCTGCGGACAGGTAGATATCCTCTTGAGAACTAGACTCTTAACTCTTAAGATAGAATATTCTTATCATGGTCACTGGCTTCCTTTTAGATCTAGATAAACTAATGTATGAGGAGGAAGGAGAAAAGAAGTACCTTTTTACCGGAGTTTGTCCCTGCACGGTCCGAGTTGAGCTCCAATCTTTCTCTCTTTGATAAGCCCTATAGACAAACAAAAGTACAGCCACTTCATACTCTACTGAGATTAGTTTGAAACATATCTATTTATTAAAGACAAGTTCATGTGAGATTAAGCACAAACTAGAAAGAAACAGGCCAAGCATATCATATTAATGAGAACAACAATGAAGGAAACTTACAACTGTAGATGCGAGTGCAGCAACTTCATCAAGTCCTCCTTGTCTAACCCTTGCTTCAAAAGACCCACGATCAGAATGACAATAACTTCAATGATTATTCTTCTCCACTTCACTGTGTGTTTCCTATGAGATCATAGGTTTCATGCCTTCAATCATTCCCCCTTTCACCATAAGAGAGCCTGCTTATATAGGTTTAGAGAGGCCCAACCACTTGAGATATATTTATGGTAAGTTGAGGATTTTCCTCCTTTAGTTAGGGATCTTCCCTAAGATCATGGCTTGACCAAGGATTTGAATCCAATTGCCTTCCAAGATTGAAGAGATCTTCCCCCCATTCTTCTCAACAAACCAACTGCTGCCCAGAATAGGTAGTGCTCCTTCAAAAGGGTAGTCAGAGCGTTATAACACTCCTTACTAATGTATAGGGGGCCACCAACACTCCTAACAATAGAAACACTCCACCAAAAGGGATGTCAAAGTGTTATAACGCTCCCTAACAGTCTATAGGGGGGCGCCAACACTCCTGAGAGAGGTATAGGGGAGCGCTCTCCTCCAAAAACTCAATTTTTGTGGTTCTTTCAGATGGAAAGAGGTACATAACTCTGTTGAACCATTTCTCTTCTTCCAAATCAAGTGTTTGATGTATTTCAAGTGTCTTTCTGATGTCGTTATAGGTACGACATAGGCATTATGGCAGTATGCTTTTCCTGACACTTGCGACACTTGAGACTCTTGTAATGACGACACTTGCGACACTATCAAAGTGAGTATTTTTTATGTGTAAAAGATTGCCCCCCCAAAGTATGAAGTTAGAAGACGAGAAATGATAGCTGAAATGCTTTGTAGACTTTCAGGCAAGGGTATAGATGCAGAGAACCTAACAGAAGCTGCACACAAACATCCAACAAATATTATGACATGTTTCAAACCCAAGGCAAGCATACCTATGCTTGGGTGATCAAGACTTGCAAGATATGGCCACCATAAAATATGTTGCGGATCCATAATTGTATTGATAAAAGGTATAGCCACCGAGGATACAATGTGGATCTATACTATTATGACCTAAACTGATCGTAGCCATGAAGAATACACAGTGGATCTACGAGATGACAAGACATATCCATGACCAATACAAAGTGGATCTATGTAACAGTATATGTGTCATTGTTCAAAAGAAACTGCTTCGCAACCTGGGAAAATTACATATAAGAGTGACGACTCAAACCATGGTCTTCTTAACGATCTCGATGTAGTATGAATCTAACCATGTGAATAGATGTCCTGATGTTCAACATGGCAGAAACCACTTGATTACCGGTCAATGATGTAAACCGTTAACAAGCACGAGGGAGATCACCATTAATGTCAATGATTCCCAAGGTACTCTAGTACATTCCAATGAATGTGAATGGATGGGTTGAAGTTGAACATCCATGGAATCATCCGATCAGAGGTCAATGATGTAAACCCACCGTCGGATGTGAGGAGGCCTGCCATTGAGGCATGCAGGTCCCAAAGTACTAATTGGTTTCTAAGTCTAGTTCCTGGAGAATGTGTTGAAGTCGACAGGAATAGACTCGTCGAAGGAGGGCCTTGATGTATCCCCCATCAACAACACAAAACAGACATAGAGATGTAATTAGTAGATCAAATGAACATGGACTGACATGGGTATTGAAACAATATATTTGTGATGGCTGACTCTCAAGGCGGATACTTCCCTGGAACACTGAGACACAACAACAGAAACATGACATGGACCAAAAAACGATGATGCAGTGGATACTATGACTTTCGTCGGGTGACCCAAAGGAGTAAGAAAAACTCAGAGGATTGGTTCAATGCAGAGGTTCGGATTAAGATGTGCGCAAAGAAAAAGTGCCGTGTTCAAGGGCGACTCTAAGAGTTACTTGGTAATGTTCTCAAAAACTTCTTGGCTTGCTTCTTTCAATTTTTTCCCCCATCCAGATAGATGAGTACCTCTTTTTGATTTAAGGAGGTCGAGAAGGGTAACACATGCTCGATATGACTCACCTTCGGTAAGTCCCTCTTCATTTTTAACGAACTAGAAGAAGTAAGAGATTGGTCCTGTATGGGCCTATCAATGTTTGTTTAATGAGTCCAAAGACATAAAACTCGAAGGTTTTTCATGATTATATAGTCGGGAAAAACACTTAAAAGAGAACTCTCTCAGTTCCTTTTTCGTCAACTAGTCTAATGATACCGAAAAAGAGATAATCTACTGCTCAACAGACATTTTCTTCAAATACTTTAACGAGCGTGAAGAGAACAAGGTCGCTTGACAATCTTTTCATGTTTAGAGAGTCTGAAAAGAACTTAAAGGTGACTCCAATGTTGTCCTTTTTCATAATGTTAGTCTCGCGAGGCTGAAAAAGAGATAAATTATCACTCAAAAGACACCCTTTCAAACCTTTTAATGAGTGGGAAAGGAAGCAAGATTACTCGACAATCTTTTCATGTTTAGAGAGTCTAAAAAGAGCTTAAAGGAGACTCCAGGGGGTTCCTTTTTTGTGTATCCATATAGGTCCGAAAAAGAGATAAAAGTCTACCCGGATGCATTCTCGTGTATTTACGAGCACTAGAAAGAACAAAAACTAAGCTCGGTATGCCCCCAGCTTGAAAGCTAGTGGCTTAAGGCTGGAGACATGCCATCCAAGCTTCAATTCATTCACCGGCTCTGAGTTTGGCACCAATTTCTCGAGGAGATGAGAAAAAAGAGAAGGGTGGATAAAAAGAAGGTTCAAGAGAGGTGACTGTTTCATTTTTTAACAAGCTTGACACAGGAAAATAACTATGCCTGGGACCTCTGTTTCATTTTTTAACGAGCTTGCTACAGAGAAGAGAAACCATGCTCATGGTTTCTTCTTGATCATGGCTTCCAAGAGAATACCGCTCTGGAAGGATACCATGTCAAGGAACAAAACTCGATCATGGCCTCCAGGAGATCTTCATTGGATGGAAGATAATCACTCAGGAAGGACCACATGTCAAGGGTCACGATAAGAGTAAGGAGATCAGGCTCCAATAATCCTACCAAAGAAATCAACATGTCCACTACCAGATCCAAATCGTCGGAAGTTGAAATCATGGGAGGTGATGAACAATCAACACCAGGAGGGGAGATAGACTATATCTCTACCCGAATTTCTTCACGAGGGGGAAGAAAAGAAGATCGGTGATGGTTATTATCCCGAGGTAACTTATCAATGTGAAAAATTTCCAGAATAGATTCATCAAAAGGAAAAATTGGGGAAATCCAATCGATTGTAGACGACAAGGAACTCAACCATGATTTCATCGAGGAACTGTCAGGTGCCAATAGATGTTGGTCATTCGACGAGGGAGAAGCGGATGGGATAGAAATGTATGATGTTTTGGCTGGACTAAGTGGCACAGTGTCACCTAGTGCATCGAATTCCAATGGATAAGGTACAATCCAAGGGTCAGATGATGCCAAAGATTGATAAGCTATGGTCAAAATCATATCGATGGTGGCAATATGATGTGTAGTTGGTGGAAGTGGTGTAGGGAAGGTACCCATGGGGCTAGAATATTTCAGTAAGCCAACACCAACACTTTCATACGTGATCTTGTGGTCTCCCAAGAAAGGAATATTGTTGGTAGCGGGAGCGTGGGCATCGATCGTGCAGAAATCCAGTTGATCAACAGTGACAATTTTTCCTTGATGAGGAAATTGGACACATCAAAAAATGGACGAGGCAACGACATTCATAGCATAAAACCAACTTCTTCCAAGTAACAAGTTGTAATCGAGGGGAGCATCGACCACCTCGACATCAACAGTAATGGTTTTTCCACCCAATTAGATGGGCAGGGACTGTAAAATCCCATGGGGATGAAAACCTCACCCATCAAAGGCGTGTAACATCGTTGGGGATTTGTTGAGTGCTGGTGATTTTAAACCTTTCCAAAATTCCAAAGACATGACACAAGTCGAGGCTCCCTCATCCAGAATAGTTAGGTGGATTTGTTGATTGTGAACAACAACATCAACTTGGAAAGCAAGTTGGTGGGAGAGTCGAGATGCATAATTGTCCAGGTTAAACATGATATGGTTGGAAGACTCAGGATCAACAATGCCAAGAGTGGCTAAGAGCGTTCTACGTTGACTGGGGTAGTGCTGTAGAACATCTAACGCAAACATAATGCACGGTGCTTGAGCCAAATCTTCAACAATGTTGTAGTTCTGGGAAACACTTGAACTAGGATTAAAGGTGGCTTTGTGGATAGTGCTCTTAGGAGGGAATAAGATAGAGTTGAACATGGGTTTCTCAATCTGGAGTGGTCCAGACGAAGGATTAACTAATGGAAGACTAACGAAGGATGATGATGGATCCAATAAAGTACCAGTACCGTTAGTGTCTTTTAACTTTGTCAGGGTTACTCGGTGTGTCCTATGTCTTAGAGCGAGTGGTCAAATTGATCCCATTAAACATATAAATATGTGCACTCGATGAGGCCTCATCATTATGATCGCTAGAACTGTTGGTTGTGGAGCCTGATTATCTTCCTGATTTAGAGGTCTTTTACTTTCAACCCTGTTTATACCCCATGAAGTATTTACACCCCAGAAGTATGTACACTCTTCCACGTGGGGGAGTGCAGAGGGGGTGTACCCCCTCTGCGGGGTCCGGGGGGGGCTATCCCCCTGGCTGGGGGGTCTAGGGGCAAGCGGGGGTTCGGGGGTGAAGCCCCCGAAGAAAAAATTGCCTTGTAAAAGTATATTGTAATTTCATTGTAAATATGGACCGTTCATTATAAGGTTGCAGATCTAACGATAGAGATTATGTTAGGGTTTTTTTTCCCTAGAAGGCAACCCTCTTTTATGAGGGAAATGTATTACGACTATAGAGGTTGGTGAGTATTGTATTCTGAGAGACGAGACTGTGAGAGAAAGAAGAGGAATTTACAGCGGGTTTTTCTATAGGTTGTATCCCTTCATTTTGCTGGATAATAATAAAGAAAGGACCTGACAATTTCTCTGGTGGACGTAGCCCACACTGGGTGAACCATGTAAATCTGTGTCTCTCTTGTATTATGTATCTTCTGTGTTTTGTTTCTGCATTTGTTTTATTTTATTGCTCCGCGGTCCTGTTTTTCTAACAATTGGTATCAGAGCGTAAGGTAACTCATAGGAAAAGAGGGTTCCTGGTTCGAGTGGGAGCAATGTCGGAAGATGGAAAGTTTAGGGTCAAGAAATTTAATGGCCAAAACTACCAGTTATGGAAGATGCAGATGGAAGATTATTTATATCAGAAGAATCTATTCCTACCATTGAGTGGCGTAACAAAGAAGCCGACGGCCATGAAGGACGAAGAATGGGAGATTCTTGACAGAAAGGCTCTAGGAATGATACAACTGAGCCTGGCAATGTCGGTGGCTTTCAATATCTTGAAAGAAAAGACAACGAAGGGTTTGATGGACGCGTTGGCCAAATTGTATGAAAAACCCTCGACGTCCAATAAGGTATTTCTAATGAAGAGATTATTTAATATGAAGATGTCAGAAGGTGGGTCTATTGCAGATCATTTAAATGAATTTAATATGGTTACTAACCAACTAAGTTCTGTAAAAGTGGACTTTGATGATGAGGTTAGGGCTCTTCTAATCTTGTGCTCATTGCCAAAAATATGGAATGGCTTGGTCATGGCTATAAGTAACTCTGTCTCTGGTTCAAATACTTTAAAATTTGATGATGTTGTTGGTGTTATCCTTAGTGAGGAAATGTGACGGAAAAGCACAGGTGAGACATCAGGTAATGCGTTGAACATGGAGAACAAGGGAAGACAAAAGGATAGAGGAAAGGGCTCAAGGAACCGTGGGAATTCTAGGAAGGGCAGATCCAAATCCAGACTTGGAAAGATAGAGTGCTAGAATTGTGGGAAGAAAGGACATCTGAAGAAAGACTGCAGAGCTCCAAAGAAACAAAGATATGGACAACATTATAGAAATCAGGAAGCAAATGTAACAGGTGATGTGTTACAAGATGCTTTGATTCTTTCTGTAGATAATATTTCTGAGTCTTGGGTAGTAGATTCAGGGGCTTCATTTCATGCGACACCCCATAGGAAACATTTTCTAGATTATGTTCAAGGTGAATATGGACAGGTTCATTTGGGTGATGATGCACCATGAAAAATTGTTGGAATGGGAAAGGTAAAAATAAAGCAACACAATGGAAACCAATGGTTGTTGAAAGAGGTAAGACATATTCTAGATTTAAGGAAAAATCTAATTTCAACAGGGCAGTTGGCAAGTGAAGGTTGTATATCCACATTTACAGATAAGACGTGGAAGGTCATCAAAGGATCATTGGTGATAGCGAAAGGAGACAAGTTAGGTACATTGTATTTATGTACTGGTAATACAGACTCTTCTATATCTTTAGCTTCTATAGGAGTGGATACAACACTGTGGCATCATAGGCTGGGACACATGAGTGAGAAGCGTATGTAGATACTTCACAAAATAAATTTGCTGCCAGATCTTAAACAAATTGATTTGAACTTCTGTGAGCATTGTGTTTATGGAAAACAAAAGAGAGTCAGATTTCTCAGAGTCAGAAAAGAAAAGAAGAATGAAAGGTTAGAGCTTGTACATACAGATGTATGGGGACCAACTCAGGTATCATCTCTTGGTGGCTCTCATTATTATGTTACTTTTATTGATGATGCAACTAGAAAAACTTGGGTTTATTGCATTTGACAAAAATCTGATGTTTTTGATACTTTTAAGAAATGGAAAGCTTTAGTTGAGAATGAGACAGGAAAAAGTTTGAAGTGTCTCAGATCAGATAATGGAGGTGAATACTGCAGCAAGGAGTTTTATGATTACTGTTCATACCATGGGATTCATAGAGAGAAGACAGTTCCACGAACACCATAAGAAAATTGTGTGTCAGAAAGGATGAACAGGAAAATCATGGAGCATGCAAGGAGTATGAGATTTCATGCTGGTTTTCCCTTACAGTTTTGGGCAGATGCTGTAGATACTGCTATTTAATTAATAAACAGAGGACCTTCAAGCTCATTGGATGGTAGAATTCTAGAGGAGGAATGGACAGGAAAAAAGGTAAACTATTCTTTTTTGAAAACTTTCAGTTGTGAAGCATTTGTCCATATTGATAAAGAAAATAAAACAAAGCTTGAGGCAAAATCCAAGAAGTGTACCTTTATTGGATATGGTGTTAATGATTTTGGTTATC